>PVKA01031632.1:0-26089 GCA_004027165.1 Ctenomys sociabilis | reverse complement strand
AAGATGCACTCTGTTAAGGGACACCAGAAGGCCCTCTCCACCTGTGCCTCCCACCTCACTGCCGTCTTCATCTTCTATGGGGCTGTCACCTTCACGTACCTACAGCCCAGCTCCAGCCACTTTATGGATACAGACAAGATCGCAGCAGTCTTCTACACCATGGTCATCCCCATGCTGAACCCCATGGTCTACAGCCTAAGGAACAAGGAGGTCAAGAGCGCCTTCAAGAAGGTGCTTGAGAAAGCAAAACTTTCTACATAAGACCAGCATTTTAGCTTTGTATTGTGCATAAGAATTTTAGTTCATTGCCCCCAGACCTTCATGCAATGACTTATATTTAAATTTACAATACAAAAAAAAAAATTCTCAAGTAATATCGTTACTGCTTTGGAAACCTGCCATCTAATATAAAGAAAACATTTCAGAAATATATTATGTCCATGAGGACGGCTGAAATGAAATGTTAGAAGCTTTGGACTTGCTTGTCAAACTTTTAGAATGAAAATTGACTTACCTATTTGTTTCACTTATAGTTTCCCTATCACATTCCAAAACAAACAAGTATGTTTAATAGGAATCCAAACCATACCTGTGTCCATTGTGGGTGGATGCTTTTTGCAGTGGGAAATATGTTGGTGGTAAGTAGAATGTGAACTAAGTTTTAATAAAAGTAATCCAGGCTGTCAACTGGATTGAAGTACCTATTTTTATTTTCTAAATATTTTAGGGCAGTTTTAGATTCACAGAAGTTGCTCCAAAGGTGCAGATACTCTGCATGTACATTCTGCCTTCATGGGGCTTTCCATTGCAGCACTTGCTCCCCACACACACAGTGGTACACTAAGCATGTCACTCCTTGACTTCACTTGCTCCCCACACACACAGTGGTACACTAAGCATGTCACCCCTTGACTTCCATGTACCCCGCGATTCACTATTGGTGTGGTAGGTTTTAATCAGTTTAGAGAAATGTTCACAGTATGGATAAAAAACTGTTATTAGAGACGTACAGTCATGAGTCCGCCTCAGGATGCTCCCTCTTTGCAGGGCACTTACCATCCTTCTTGCCACTTCCTACAGCAGTTCTGCAGGTCCTCTTTCATGAGTGTTTTTACTTATGCTGCTGTGGCTGCCTCACTGTCCTGAGTTGATTCAAAATGCTTTCCTTTCATGGTCAATTTGATTTTGCAGAAGAGCCAGCAATGTCACAGGGCTAGATCTGGTGAACAAGGCAAATCAGGATATACCATAATGCTTTGGCTGGACAAGCATTGCTGTAAGAACTTCTAACCACTTTTTTTTTTAATCCCTTTGAATTGACTCAGAACATTAAGGAAGCCACCAAAAAGAGACACTGAATGAATTACGATGTTCTGAACTGCTTCAGAAATTGCCAAGAATGATGGGATAACTATGTTCTAAACAAAGGGAAATATTTTGAGGATTAATAGCAATGTGTCTTTTACTGCAAATATTTTTTTTTAAATTTAAACTTCATCATATATGTAGATCCCACCTCATAAATCTTGTGTGCCACATTATAGCACCATTTCGTTTCAGAGTTGCAACATCCTAGAGCCTTTTTCTTTTTCCTTGCTTTCTTTCCCTCATACCTGGTCACAGCTGCAGTTTTTCAGTCCAGTTTTGCATTTTCCAGAATACCATATAGGTGGAATCAAGCAGGCATGGCCTCTTTCCACCGTGCAGTTTTTCCCCCGGTGATATGCATATTTTTTCCTCCATGGTTTTTCGCAGCTTCGCAATCACTCACTGACTTTTAGCTCTGAATCATGTCGCCTTGTCGGGATGAACCGCATGATGCCCGTTCCCTGCTGGAGGATGCTGCAATTGACTCCAAGCTTTGTGCACCTACTCTGTTGAATTTTAACCTTGGGCTTGTGCTCTGGATGGAGGTGTTGTTCAGTGCCCACCCTGGGCTGCTTCTTTTGTTTTATGGGATGTTTCATCATAAAATGAATAGGCAAAATTAAACACTTATGATTGCTGGATTATCTGGTAATTTTATTGTTAGGGTTTTTGTTTTTGTTTTTGAGCTACCTTCCAGTTCTCCATAGAAGTTGCGCTCTTCCCACCAACATCAGCATCTCATTTTGCCTGATTTCTCAGAATCCTCACCAATTTTTTTTTTTACTTCCTAAAAATAATATGTTTGCTAGGTATGAAATTACAGCTGTTTATGGGTTGGCTTGTGTTTCTCTCATGATTAGAGATGCAAGGTATCTTTCTCTAAACCAACTATCTATTTGTTGTCTTCTTTGAAGAAATGTTCATTTTAGTCTTTTCCATTTTTTTGTAGTTTTAGTGAAGGGTTGACAAGGTGTTCAGGGTCTCACTCCTAGATCGGACTCATAGTGATTCTCCTGTTCACAGCCTCCCAAGTGCTGGGATCATAGACGCACATAACCACGCCCAATCTCAATGGCTCTCTCAGTGTGCCCCAGGGGAGGGCCCAGCAAGGCAAGCCAGGGGATTGAACCCTTGGCCCCTGCACCTGTTAAGGGAATTTTTTAAACTAGCTTAAGTGCAGGTCTGGTAAGGCATATGGAGCTGGGGATCAAACCACAGTTCCCTGTGGCTGACTGTGTTTGCATGAGGAGGCACTTAAACAACTGAGCTAACCTTCAGGTCCTCCTTATTTTAGTCTTTTCATATTGTAAAACTGAGTTATTTGTTCTTAGGCTGTGGAGTTGTAAGAGCTCCTTGTATATTTGGGTTATGAATCCCTTATCACATATACGGCTTACAAACGTTTTCTCCCATTTAATGCATTGCTTTTTTATTGATTGCTTCCTTGTCATACTGAAGGGTTTTAGTTAGAATAATCTCACATGTTTAATTGTTGTTTTGCTTCTTCTGTCTGTTGCCTTAGAGCTAAAGAAGTCACTGCCAACCACAATGACAAATCCTTCCATTGTGTTTTCTTGACCTTGATGAATTCCAATTTATCTATTCTTTTTCTCTTGGTGTCAAATCCAAGCAATCCAAGTACACATTTTCTTCTAATTTTTTTTACAGCTTTTAACTAATATTTTGTTGTTAATACATTTTGAATTGATGTTTAGTTGTGTTGTGAAGTAGGGATCAAATATCTCTATTTTATATATGCACATCCAATTGTTGACATACCATGTTTTGAAGAAACTATTTCTCCCCTATTATACAGACTTGATATTCAAGTCAAACTTTGATTCAGTAGGGATGTGTGATTATTTTAATTTCTTGCTTCTATTACACTACTACTCATGTACTTAAAATATAGTACTACATTTGTACTTGTAATAAAACTTGAAATCAGAAGACAAATCCTTCTACTTTATCAGTATTATTGTGTTCAAAGTTGTTAGGCTTCAGGTATCTTGAAGCTACATATGAATTTTTGCAGTATTTTCTTTATTTCTGTGCATACAGGTCATTGGGACTCTGATAGGAATCTCATTAAATATTAAGATCACCATGAACTATTGTCCTTTTAAAAGATTAATCTCAGATTTCAAGAACAGGGAATGTCTTCTTACATTTATTTAGATTTCCTTTAATTTTAACATTTTTTGAGTTTCTAAATATAGAACTTATATACTCTTGGATAAATAGAATGCTATTTAGTCACTACTGTAATGGAATTATTTTCTTAAGTTTAGATTATTAATTGCTAATAGACATATGGCTTATTTATCTGGTGAGTTTGAATCACCCTGATGAGATGTTTGCTAAGGAGATGTTCCATCTGTTCTTTATGATTTGTTTGATGTGAGACAACATCATCTGAAAACATAGTTTTAGTTCTTTTCCAATTTGTACAGGTACTTTTTATTTCTTTTTTGTGACTGATTACATAGAACATCTGGTGCAATTTTAAGCCTGGAGGTGAACTTAGAAAATTTTGTTTTCTTCCTCTTTTAAATACAGTTCAGTCTTTCATTTTTGAATATTACTTGTTGTGGGTTCTCTAAAACGCCAAATTCTGTTTTCACTTCTTCTTGTAGTTACTAATGCATTTTGCATTTTGTGTTTATATATTTTGTGGGAGAGTGAGGATCAAGTTAGGGCACATATTAGAAAAGCTCTGCCACTAAACCAGCCCCTAGCAATGTGTCTTTAGTTTTTGTATGCAAAATTTTTATGGATATCTTTTCTGATTTAGTTAGAGGACCCTGTGGTTTTCTTTCTCTCCATCCTTCTATTAGAGCTATTTACTGTGAAGTTACATCAGCAACATGAAAGAATTGAAAATTTCAGTCTCCATTCTCCCATAGAAAGGGCTAATTTCCCAATGACATGTATATATGAGAATTCCATAATCTAGTTATGAAATTGCAGAATCTAGATGAGCACTAATCCAATCGTGCATTCAAATGAGCAGGAGGAGTGATATCCTTTCATCTGCATACACCTCTATCCAGAGCCAGCACAGTTCAGCTCAGCAGAAACCACCTTGGCCCCAGGAAAGAAAATGGTACAGGAGATAGAGTGCCTGACTTCAGGGCAGCCAGGGGAAAGGCACAGCCAGCTACAGTGGCCACATGACTTTGAGAGGTTGAGGCAAGGTACATAACCCTCAAATTTCTCCTTGAGGGAGAAGGAAAGGAATTGGACCTGAGCACAACTGAACATTGTACTTGAAGTAGTCAGTCATGGAAGGGCAAGTACTGCCTGGCCTGAATCCATAGGTCATGTGAGATAAAGGAGACAATTTACAGCATCACAGAGTAGAAGCAAAATTGGTATGGCACGTTAGAAAAGGAAATGAATGGTTTTTCAACTGATATAACATTTCAGTTGTGTAAGATGAAAGGGTTTTCCCCTGTCATTTCTCTGCATTCTCTCTCTCTCTCTCTCTCTCTCTCTCTCTCTCTCTCTCTCTCTCTCTCTGTGTGTGTTTCTCTCTGTCTGTCTGTCTGTCTGTCTATCTGTCTCTCTCTCTCTCTCTCTCTCTCACACACACACACACACACACACACACACACACACATTACTTCATAATTCCCTCCTACTGCTTCTTTTTTTGGCTCAATCAATTTTTTTTTGTAGTATGCCCTTTGGTTCTCTTATGTCCACATTGATCCCATATTAACTATCTTAGTTATCATTCTGGAAATTGCAGTTAATGTCTGAGCTTAAACCTGTATAGGTTTACTAATCCAAAAGTGACTCTAACAGTATGTAAAAACCATGATCACAAATTACATCTTATATTTCAGAAATTATTTCCACTCTGAGTTCCTCTATACTTTTCTGCTGTTGTTTCTTTGCTTCTGCCTCTGTTAATTCATTCATTTCAGCTGAGCTAGTATCCTCTGCACTTATTATTGGTGGGCTTGAGGCCTTACATTGCATTTTGCTCCTTGTCTTTGTCATTTTGTATAGCAGTGATCTCTGACCTTTGGTGTAGAGCTTTGGTGCAGTTATGAAGTCAGCATGTAATGAGATTGGGGTGCTGATCTATTAAGTTTGAGATTATCTAGTTATGCCTGGCCTGGATCTAGCTATTGTGTTCAGCTCCTTTTTTCTGCAGCCCTTCTTGCACAACTGTGAGCCTGTGGTTCCCCTCTGTTGTACCCCTGGCCCAGGGAACACCAGGGAGCCCCAAAGCTGTCCCACACACTCTCTGGGCCATGCTGGGCCAGATCACCGGCAGAAAGAGTAACAAAAATCCTCACTTGCTCGGCCAGCTTGGGGGCAAGGCCTCTGGGGAACTGTAGGGCGGTCGGGCTGGGGTGGATCCAGTTGAAAGAGTCTCAGAAATTCTGGCTCACTGGGAGGTCTTGGGGGCAGAGGCTCTGGAGGGCTCTCGCCGCCTGAGGGGAGGTGCACGGGGAAGCCGAAAGATCTCCCACATACTCAACGGGCCAGTTTGGGTGGATCAGGGGCTGGAAGAGTCACAAAAATTCTCACTCATTGTACGTTATCTTTTGTATTTCTGCTTTTCGCTTGTTATACTAGGGAGACTATACATTGAGTCAGATAAGGCAAAGTGAATAGCATATGCTGCAGGATACTAATCAGCTTTTCTTCTGGATGGTTAACAACCTAAGATCACAAGTCAGAGTTGGAGAAATAGAAGAGCCACAAGGCCAGCCAATATTTTGGCCCTAGCCTTTCAAGGTCACCGAGGACTCAGGACATAGGAGAACCTGTACTGCAACATCATGAAACTCAGGTGATTCCAAATTTTCTGAACAAGGAGATTATGAAGCCACAGAGGAAAGAGATTGAAGTTCTAAAGTGTGCCTGGGGAGAGTCACATGAAGAGAAAACTTTCTCTCAAGCTCTCACAGAGAGCAAACTGGTCAAGCATTGGCCGTGACTCATCCACATGGATGACACAGACTAAGAAACTACAGAATAATGTACAGGACTACAAGATAAATCCTAAGAGGACTTCAATGACCACATAGGAAATATAAAGTTCATGTGTTGGTATATAAGTCTTGATCTATCTAGGTCTTAACCATCCAGCAGAAAGTATAAAAATGAAGTATACATCGTGAGCCCATAATATTAAGCTGAGCTGTAAATGGCTATGGTCGACAATTTCTTTGAATAACTCACTAGTGTTGTAGAATGCTGGACTGTGTTGGATTGTGGTGTCGAGTTCAAGCACCTAAGTTAGTTGAATGTCAATGGAGTGCCCACTTTTGACAGGTGTAGACAGAGGAAGGGGTGTATAAAGAAAAAATCATGATGTGTGTGTATAGACAGTACAGTTGGGATAGATAACGCTGTGCTTCTACATAATTCTATGAGAGGCAAAATCTGCACTAATGGTGGTTGCAGAGGATATTATGTTGGCTTCTAGTACTACGGTCATCCACTAGGAAAATAATTATTGAATTTTTATAAAAAATAAGATAAGTAAGCAGCTACACTCTTAATTCACTGATAAGAGATATCTGCTAAAATAATATCTGTAAATATAATATCATGTATGCACCTTGTACAATACCAAAACGTTATGAAAACAGTTTGCAATGTATTAATTCATCTAATCTGTATGGTTAAACTGTCTTAAAACTGTCTGATTGACGTTTGTATTTCAATAAAATAAAAATTTAAAAAAAATTTTTAAAAACCTGAAAAAAAAAATTCTCACTCGCTTGTTTCCACAAATTACATCTCATAGATTGTACCCAGTAACAAATTTATATTTAATATTTTGTGTATCCGTATTCTAAATAACATAGTAGAATAGGGAAGTAATATAGCAAAATATGATAATTCTGGTTTTTATCTATAGTTTTCTGTATCATTCTTTATTTCTCAAAGTAGTTTGTAATTAGTTTCTGGGTGCTTGATTTTAACCTAAAACGATTTTTAAGTTTCTTATAGGTAAAGAACATCAATGATCAACTCCAAATTTTAGTTCATATGAAAAGATCTTGTTTTGCTTATCATCTTTGAAGGTTAATGTTGCTAAAGGCAGAATGCTCAGTTGCTGTCTTTCCTTGCAGTGTTTCATATAGGTCACCTCGATCTCTTGGGACTCCAGGCTCTAGACTCCATCGTATTGATGAGAAATGACTCTTTAAAATTATTTAAGAATTCCTTGTTTGTGACAATTTGCTCATCTCCAGTGGCTTTCACAGCTTGTTTTATTTTGAGAACTTTGTAACATTTGTGGAGAGCTTTGTATGTTACCCCTCCTGAGTTTTGTGAACCTTTTGAAAGTGCAGATTCATGCCTCTTAAAAAATTTGGGAGGTCTTTGGCCATATTTCCTCAAACACACTGGTACTTCCATTCACCAGTGCTTCTGCTTGTGAAAAAACTGCTTTGCAGACGGAAGTGTCTGGTAAGATTTTGCTTCCATTCATAAACTTTGTATTGGTGACCAACCAGAACTGAAGGCATCTTTCGTGCAAGAACACAAGTGTGGCTGTCTTCCCCAGAGTCAGGAGTGAATTAACCTTATGAACTGCTATGCCCCTTGGTGTAAATTTTCTTCCCTGCTCTTTCTTTCTGACATTTCAATTGTGCTTAAATCAGTACACACTGCACTTCATGTTGTGGGACAAGTACCTTACACTCAGTTTTTACTCATTTTCTTATCTGCTTCTCTGGCAGGAACTCTTTTTTTTTTTGTGGTACTGGGGATCAAACTTGGGACCAGGCATGCACTTCTGACACTGAGCTACATCCCCATCTCTGACAGCAGCAGCTTAATTGATTGATATTTGAATGCACAGATTTGCTGCTCAAATTACTGTAAAACACCTTCTACTGAAGTTTTCATTTCATTTATTGCACTTCTTAGCTTTAAAACTCAATGTGGCCCTTATTATAACTTCAGTATCTTTAATCATAATCACCATTGTTGAAACATATTTTTCCCACTTTTCTTTCTTTCCATATCCAATTTTCCTATAAACTCTTGAGTAATTTTAAAATAATTGATTTAAAATTTTTGTGCTCTAGATGTTCTTCCTCATGCCAGTTTTTATTAATTTTCTTCATATAGCTTCGTGATCCTTTGCATGCTTCTAATTTTTTCATGCAAACTGGAGATTTCTAATATTATAATATAGTAACTTTGAAAGTCAAATTTCCCTTTCCTCAAGTGTCTTTTTGGTTGTTATTTCCTGTGGGCATATTTATTGTTTTCTTAAATATTAATAAAAACATATTTATTTCCATAAGTGGCCTCTAAGGTCTCCATTTAGTTATTTAAAAATTTTAAAAATTGTATTTAAAGAAATATTTGCATCATTTTAATCTATCATCCACAAACCCTACAGCCAGTAAAAATGCTCACTGAAATATGAACAAAAAGTTGTCAGCGGAGGGCTGAGGAGATGGCTTAGTAGAATAAGCACTTCCCTGGCAAGTGCAAGGGTCTGAGTTCAATCCCCGGTTCCACCAAAAAAAAAAAAAAAGTTATCAGATACGTACAATGAGTTACAACTCTGCAATGAGAAAATTGTATTACTCATAAAATATTGAGGGTTATCAAATGTGTTATACTAAATGAAAGATGCCAAAATTAATGACTGCTTATTTCAGGATTATGGTTAAGAATATTCTTGCAAAGGAAAAAAGCACTTAGGGTTTCCAGAGACAATGTGTGGGAGAAGGGGTATTCCAAAAATAAACTTGGAGAGATTTCTTAAAAGACGGCGATGGGGTTGTATGACTGATTTGAAAATGTTCTTAAAGCTACCAACCAAAACAAAAGCAGGAGACTTCACTGTTGTGTACAGGGCATTAAGCCTCCTTGCTTATCATGACAAAAAGGAAAAGTACCTAGCACACAGTGAATTCTCAAGCAATACACTAATTCCTCTGACAATCCTCTGTCTCACGGAATCAGAGGTTTCTGCACAACTGCAGTGGTACAGAAACATCTATAGAAGTTGACAGTGATGGAACTAACAACACAGGCTTTGGATCAGGTAGAAAATGAGTTTAGTTCCTGAAGTTTGACCTGGAACATTAGCTTTCAAAGATTTTAGAGTTAAAAGATCAGATTTAAAATACTGTTCCTACACAATAATTCATAATGGCAACATGGAGCTTGCCATTAAGTCAGACTTGCATGCCAAAAGACAGCTAAAAGCTAAGCTTGCAGCCCTTCATCCCTGTGATTGATTATGGGAATGGGAGAGAGAATGAGATTGGAGCAGAGGATCCTATTACCCAAGCTACAGGGTGGGTTTTAAGGGTGCATTAAGAGAGGAGACGCCTCGGATGGAATGACTGGAACAGCTCACTGCCTAGGCTGAGCAATGATAGATTTGGAAATCCCGCAGAGCACAAGAAAATGATGTGGCCCAACTATAGAAAAAACCGCAAACTGGACAGGAAGGTTCTCTCCTGCACCCAGAGCACTTCCATCCCTCTTACTCACCCTAAGCATGATCTTGCAGCTGGCTCTCGTCTGGCTAAGCGATGCATTTTTTCTTTTTTCCATTTATGTAATTGGTACAGGGTCTCTCACTGTGCAGCTCAGACTTGTAATGATCTGCCTGTTTTTCAGCCTTCCTAGTGCTAGGATTACAGGCATGCACCACCACCCCTTGACTCCACCGCCAGCTCACCATGGCCTGCGGCAGGGGATCCAAACCTGACTTTTTCACTTGTTAAAACAGGCACTTGATTGACTGAGCTATCTCAGCAGCCCTAAATGCTGCATTTGAGCTTGCCCAAAAGCACCTCGCCAAAGCCAGCATTGCAGCCACTGGCTTAATGCATTAATTGATGGTATTCTCACAATGACACTTGAAGACAGGTTTCGTTATTATCTGTAGAAAAGGTTTATCTTAGTTCAAGGTATGGATGACTCTTAGACAGTAAGGGGGAGGGCTGGCATGCTCCATCACCCCAAAGTCAAGTTCTGTACACACATTTACATTTCTTTCCTGCGTGGCCTCTGCTATTGGAGGTGGCCCCACACTCGCCATTGAAATGTCACTTGGCTACTTCACTGTGAGATCCTGACACTGACTTTTGGTCAATACAGATAACAACTAGTTGTTAATTGGCTTAAATTCAATTTTGTTTAAATCAAATTAACACCACTGTATGTAGGAACTACTCAGCCTTGGGCTGAAGGTTGATTTGGACCCAAAGTTTGGTTTGTCAATTACTATTTTGCAAACTTGAATATCTTACTTGACCTCTTGTGTCTCATAATTTAAATGAATTAAACAACTAATTATCTTCATTACATTGTTGAGAACAGCAGGTGAATATAAATGAAAACTCTCCAGAGAGTCTGCTCACAGGTTAATACATGGAAATGTGTGCTTCTACTAGACTCAGGAAAAGGGGCCATGTATACACATTCATCGCAGACTTGTGTTGGACTATTTCATTTCCTAAATAGCAGTCTTTATTTATTTTTTTTTTCTCTTGGCAGAACTGGGGATTGAATTCAGACTCTTGTGCTTGCCAGGGAAGCGCTTATTCTACTGAGCCATCTCCCCAGCCCCAATAGCAGTCTTTAAATTCATAGAATTAAAAAAAAATGTGAAGAATATTATGAAGGCTTTCTCACATTTAATAGTTTATAATCCCAAACATTATTATAATGTACTAAAGGACAATGAACTGCATTTTGTTAACTCACCCTTTGTCTACTGAAGTTTGAGATACAAATTACTGTAAAAGAAAAGAGCACATGTGGCATCTGTGCTGCTGTTTTCACTTTAGTCTCTCTTAGTACTGCTCTACTTCTTACTGTGATGTGACTTCTCATGATTCTCTGGGACAGTGACGCAGTCCATTCTCTGAAACCACCCAAGTACCCTGTCTTAGTTACTCTTCTTTCATTGCTGAGACAAAATACCTGGCACCCAAAATTAAAGAAGGAAAGAATTATTTAGCTCACGGTTTCTGGAGATTTTAGTACATACTCAGCTGGCTCTGAGGCACAGTGACACACAGTAGAGAGCAGCAGCTCATGGCAGCAGAAGAGAGCAAAGAGCAAAGGGAGTGGCTGCAGCGCCAGCAGCTGGCTAGCCTCTCCCCACATCCTTACATTTATATGCAGAGTATCACACCCATAATCCCAGCATTGATCATGAATTAATCACAAACTTTAAAAGCCGCCTCAAGACTGCATGAGGATTGGGGGACACCTAGATACAACCCATACCAGCCCTACTAACACCCTACTACAGGCTCCCTCTACAGAATCCACCCTGCGCTCCATCAGATCTTTGCTTAGGAACTTGAAAATTAGCATCAATTTCCCTGGACTTGCACCTACTCACATCCATGCTCTTTTCTTCTTATTTTCTGCTATAATTTTTAAAAGAGAATAAAAAATTAGTAAAAATGCACCACTAGAAATGATACAGAGTTTCATTAAACAAAATTACAAGAATTCAGTAATGGTTGTTGTGTTGCATATTACTGTCTTCAGATTAGTTGTTCAGCTTACCAGATATAGGCACGAAAAATTGGTTAAAAATTATAAGAACTTAAAAAGAAGAGCTAAGAGCTGCTCCTCTCAATAGACCAGCAGAAATCAGCGGTATAATTATTCAAGCTGTCCTGTGTATATGCAGATCTATTTCTTTTCTCCTTCCTTCTTTTCTCCTTTCTCTCATCCCAATTGCTCCTTTCCTTTAAACAGTTTCTTTCTTAATAACTTGTCCCTGGTTGAGTTTTGTTACTCTTCAGATGCCACTCCAAGGTCATTGCTGGGCTCCTCATGGCCACAGAATCTTTTCTACCATGTGCTTGTAGGTGTTCATATCTGTGCTTGTCAAATGTTTACCTTTATAGTATTTTCACTGTGGATTTCCTGTTGGCTTCAGTGTGCTATGTGTCTGATGTGTCTAAGAGCCTACATTAGACCTCCCTTTTGATGCTCAGTTGGTATAACTGTCTGGCCACAGGCTCCTCCATCTTTGGTTTACTGAATGTGCTAATGAATGATGTCGGCAGGTTCAGTCTCTCTGGTGAGTCCACGTGGTCTCTCACTTCTGTGACATACCAGCATGAGAGGTTCTCTCTTGCTTTGATAGACACGTCAGTGAGTTAATTTTTGTACATGTCATGAGCTTCAGTACTTTTGCTTTCCTTGTTATTTTTTGTGCCCTAAGCATTCCTTTCATCCTCCTTCTTAAGACGTGCTCAGCTTTAGAATGTCAGAAAGCTTTGTCAACCATTACATCACATCCTGGCACAGCTCCATATTCTAAGGACCAACTCTTTTCCTGAACATACAGCCCAGCTTCCCGCATTCCACAGACTCACACACAAACTTGCCTGTGTCCTACATTAGGATCAGCCCTGTGATTTTGACACCTGTGATCCACAGCTTGAGGGAGGGAGGAGTGCACTCAGAAAGGGTGCTTTGGAAGCAATGCTGTCCTGAGGAGTGTTAATTGTCCCCATCTAGGCTGTGCAGTATCTGGGAACTGTGCACTGGGTCATAGCTTAAGATTAATTCTTGAAGTTCTAGCCTTAGGTCTAGAAAAATCTATTGTATGGAAGAAGGAAACATAATCAGATATATTGACTCTAAATTAATTGCTAAAATAGCTTGGGTTCTGTTTGTTAAAACCCATAGAAAGAATTTTGATTTGTATGATTATTCACTCATTCTAGGTGAATTATTTTATGTCACTTGACAATATAAAACTAAGTATGCATCAGTGACACAGATGAATGTGTAAACAGGAGTGTGTGTGTGTGTGTGTGTCTATGTTTCCCTGTAGGCATTTTCTAGAATTGAATAGAATGCAGTGAGTTTTTAATAATAATAATAATAATATTTAGACCAGTTTTAAGAACACAAAATTTTCATTTATTTCTTTAGTTGAATATTATTTTGATAATCCTAACTTGAGAAATCATGATACACTGTTTAAGTATTTGCTTTCTTGGGACTATTTTTTGTATATATAGATAATCTTAAATGAATCAATATTTTTGTTTTGATCATGTCCATTTTACAGAACCACACTGTTCATGTTATAATTTTCAAGTGGATAAAGTAGCTAGAGTGTGAGAAAAAATGATGGAGAAATACATTTTTAATGTTTTTCTATCACTGCCAGTTTTCATATCTAGAACCTGACACGCGTGTCCTTCTCTCTCCTGGCACACTTGGAGGTGGCCGCTGCTCATTCTCCCTCCCCACCGTGGGGTAGTCATGTTGCTTGCTCCTCTGCTTCCATCTCCCTGCTGTGCAGTCCCAACCCTGGCATGTTTCTAATGCAGAGTCCTGACACTGCTGTCCTCTGCATGGGGCTTTCTTACCTCTTAATGTCACTGTACTGTGAGGTCGTTCTCTAACCTCCCTGTTAAAACGTTCACTCTCAGACTGGGGAGATAGCTCAGAGTCTAAGTGCCTGCATGGCAAACACAAGAACTGAGTTCAATCCCTGGTCCTGCATGCTGGGTACCTGTGCCTGGCCACCTAAACCTGATGTGGTGTTGTACACCTGCAATACCAGTGCTGGGGAGGCTGAAACTTATGGAGATCACCATAAGTCTGAGCTGTGCAGTGAGACTCTGTGTCCAATAAATAAATACATGCAAGAAAAAATGTTTAAAAAGCTGGGGAGATGGCTCAGTGGAATAAGTGTTTCCCTGGCAGGCGCAAGGGCCTGAGTTCAATCCCCGGTTCTGCAAAAGAAAAAAACAAAACAAAACATGATAAAAAAAATAAAAAATTCACTCTCTACTCACCAAATGAGCATCCTCTCCCTCTGCATTCTTCTCCACAGTCCTGTCAGCCCCCACCTGTATTTATTTGTTTGCTCTTTGTTGATCTCTCTGCAACTGAAATGCAAAATCCATGAGAGCAGGAAGCTTACCAGTTTCATTCAACACTGCAAAGACTATTGAGCGATAGCCAACAGATATTTGCTGAAGAAAGAATAATGAATGAAAGAATGAATGAATGAATGAATGAATGAATGAATGAATGAATGAATGAATGAAATAAACAACCTTTGAGTCCAATTGTAGTAATATGTTGAATCTTTGAACCAATGACAATCAATGCAGCATGTATACTGCAGACATGATAGGATTTCAGAGCATTTAAAGAGCTGGGGCTCATATAAGAAGTGATGCAAGATTTCATTAAACAAAGAAATAGGAATTCAACAATGACTGTTGTGTTGCATGCTGAAATATTTTAACGGTGTCCAAACTCTGACTTTGCTACTGTCACTTCTGGCAACAGTCATGGATCTTAGAATCAAGTAGATCACCTGAAACCATCTCATAATTTTTACCTTAGAAGTGATGTTACACAAGGTGGAAAGAGACGTATCAAGTAAACACTATTTAGTAAAAAATAAAAACACAGACCAAGATCACTTAAAGGTAGATATCTAATTATATCTTAAAATTTACTTCATATATCTGGATTACACAACTAACTGAAATGAATTTAGTTAAACTCTATGATATCTTTATATTCCTGAATGCTATTCCGATGTGGAATCCTTCTACTTTTTCTTTTTCCTTCTTTGTACTAGAGATTGAATTCAATCTTTACACTGAGGTACATTCTTTCTGAGACATCTGTCTGTCTCTGTCTGCCTATCTATCTATCTATCTATCTATCTATCTATCTATCTATCTATCTATCTATCATCATGTATCTAACATCTGTCTATGAATCTACCTATTTATTTATCTTGAGACACAGTCTCACTGCACCACTACCTTGCTCAGGCTGTGTTTGAACTTGTAATCCTCTTGCCTCGCCCTCCCAGAGCATTGGGATTACATGTGTGCTTCACCATTCCATTTTTGTAATCACAATCATTATTCTTTGAATTTAACCCACAAAGAGTTCAACATTGGGTAAAATTTACACATAGAAACATGCCTCTATACCTGATCTTCAATTGTTTTCTTGTTGCAACCATTCATAATTAATATTTAAATGATTTGATTTATAATTATTTTGGGTTAATTGAAAATTTTCAGATGATGTAGAACCTTGCCATGTGATGCTATGGCAGGTGCAGTAATGACCCACAAAAGACTCATGTTCTAACCCTCAAACTTTCCAGCCTTACTTTTTAACATGCCCCAAAAGGACCAGGCTGGTGTGATTAAGAACATTAAAGTTTTTTATGTCAATTATATTGAGAAAGAACTAGCATTGAGACAGTTTCAAAAGAGGTTAGTAGGATAGTTACAATAATTAATAAATTACATTTTGTTGTCTTCATAGTAGTTATTCATAGTACAAGATGCAAACAGGATATCCTGTCCAAACACTGTTAGTATAAATCTTTCTTCTCATTGAATTAAGGGAAAGTAGCTGTATATCTATCCTAAATATTTTGTCTATACACACATATATATATATTTTCATTAAAAAATGGTCGTCCATTCATATCCCCCTTTTTTGTTTACTTTTGTCAGAGATGGGTATTCTGTTGCCATTTAAATATTGTAGATGCGTGAGCTCAGCCAAGTAATCCAATATACTCCAATAGCCCATAATAGTAGTGGGCTATCCACAAAACTGGCAATGTCAGAAGTTGTTGACTTGAGCCTTTACAGTGCAACATATTAATATGGCTTTACTTTTTATACCTCATTTCTATACTTTTCTGCTGGATGGTTAGGAGCAAGATAAAGCATGACCTGTATAACAAGAAATGTAACTTTAAGAACATTAAAATTTTAAGGAGCTTGCAAAGTCATCAGGATTAGCTCAGCCAGCCTCAAAGGCTCGCTAATGTATCCTTAGAAATGGACTTAGAAACATTTAAATGTAGAAAAGGGTCAACAATATCTGACACAGAAGCAACACTGAAATGATGTCACAATCAGCAGGCCAGGCTGGACTCACCAGAGGAGGAAAGAGGAAAGAAGAGAAAGGTCTCCTGGCATCTGTGCACAGGTCATGTGCCTGGCAACCTGCAAGATTCAGCCCAGTGCATGTTAGGGTCAGTGGTTTGGAGACATTATGAAAAAGAAACTCATCAATTGGTTTAGGGGATTATTGTAATATTCACATGACCACATAGTTGACAAAATTCTGAAAATTATATATTTAAAAGTGAGTGCTACCATGTATAAGTTAAGATGTGACATTTACAGGACATCTACCTACTACCCACAAGTGACACAAACCTGAACTAAAATATTAAAGAAAAAAATAGAAAAAGGGATCTAGAGATGGACTGAAGAGGGATGGGATGCAAAGGGGAATAAAGATACAGTAAATTTATGAATCACCTCCTAAGGTGAAGGCAGACATCGTGTGCTACAAGCCTGTGTTGATAAAAATTTAAAAAGACACAAAACAACTATGCACAGTAAAATAATCAGTGTGATCCCCACGGACAGTTTAATTGCTTCTTCCTCAGGCAGGCAGGGGGAGGAGCACCTCACTGTCCCACAGGTTCTCTCTCCAGAGGTCTCAGGGTCTCCAGGATCCCTCCAGATCTCGCTGCACTGTTTCTGAGATCCCCACACCATTGCATCTCTTCATCATTGAACAAGGAGAACTTCCCACCATGCTTCCTGGTCACTTCTTAAGACAAGTGAATGATAATCTTGCTTGAGCTAAAAACTACAGGAGTAGACTTTAAATGACAACTTCTTCAAGCCTTGTTTTGTAGACTTCCTTTATTTGTTACTTTTTTATTGATTTTACTGAGAAACAAATAGCAATGAGACAGTTTCAAAAAAGGTTAGTAGGAAAGTTACAATAATTAATACATTGTATATTATTGTATACCTTCCTAGTAGGTATTCCAGTACAAGATGCAAACATGGTATCCTGTCCACAGACACTATTAGTACAAATCTTTCATCTCACTGAATTAAGAGAAGTTTGCTGTATATCTATCCTATTTTGTATATACAGATATAAAATGGTTGTTCATTTGTATCCCTTTTTTTGTTTAGCTTTGTCAGAGATGGGTATTTCATTGTCATTTAAGTACTGTAGGTGTGTGAGTTCAGCAAAATAATCCAATATAGTCCAGTAGTCCACAATAGTATCCACAGAACTGGAAATTTCAGAAGTTGTTGACTTGAGCCTTTTAAGCTCAGTATATTAATATGGCTTTACTTTTTATACTTTGTTATTTAGACAGAGTTCTGTGAATTATGTGAGATAAAATGTCACACTTGCTATGCAATGAAGGAGTGGAAGAAACCCCCTGAGGATACAGAAACAGTTAAGGGCAGACTCGGAGCCTTGTCACGTTGGTGTCCTTCTTCCGCTTTCCCTCGCATTTGAGGATGTGAACCCTCTGGACCACTGCCTAGGAAAGAGCTCCTCTAACAAAATTCATGCAGTATTTTGTGGTTGATTATCTAATTTTGGCCTCAGTATTCTTCACCGACTATTGTTTCTCTTCTACAAACTGGTAAGTTTTTGTACTCTGTATTTTGGTGAGAAGCATAATTCATGTGAAATCAGTTGGGCAGCTTTTCTTACTATGAGCTATTTCAAAAGAGAAATAGAACATACCAACATGCTTCCAGAAACCTGAGGTCATGCTGTTAGGGTCGAGTCACCGCGAAGGAAGACCCCAAGAGTCAGTCTCTCATGTAAATCACAAAGGGAAAGCTTTATTATCTACGTATACGCAGGGCTGTCTGAACACACAGGTTCAGAAGCCCTGATGAACAATCGGGCTTAGATTATAAAGGCAAAAACCACAAAATGGGGAGGGAGCAAGCGAGATTATAGAAGCAGATCGCATTGGTTAGTTTAGGTTGACCTTTAAAATAATTGGTGGGTTTAAGAATATATGGCTTTTTAGTGAAACTAAGAGGGGCAGGCAAAAGGACAACTATTAGTTAACTCTGTGGTTTTGACTGTTTTCAAGAATGGTTGGGTCACAATGGCCTGTCTTACGAGAGTGTTCCCAGGCTAGAGATTAAATGTTTTTCTAAGCTAGACCTGAGGTCTTTATGACCCCAGCTGAGGTTTGTGCGTCCTCTTTGTTTTGGGAATATAGATGATTTAAGCTCTATGGCCGTAAGCAGACATAACATTAGGCAGTAATCTATACAAGCTGACATGGTTTGTTGATGCACTAAGGCGGCGCATACAGAACAGGATGGCGGCGTAACCTCATGTATGCTTTTAGAAATTATTTGGGCTTTACAATGCTGGGGCATAAGTGAGAAAACTTCCACTAGAGAGAACTTAGAGAGTATAATGACACATTGAGTTTATTTCTTAAAAGAAAATAAACAAAAGCAAGATGCAAGCTTGTCTAACTGGTGACTCCACATTGTTCACTGCATGCTTGCTTCTTGTTGGAGATAAGCAAGAGAAACAAACTCACAGAGTGGAAGGAGGCTGTTTAAAAGTACAAAGTAGTCTGAAATAAACTGCGATGCTGTGAATTGCACTTTAGTCTTTTCCCTGCAATTTCATGTCTGTTTTTATGAGCACATCTACAGGCAGATGGAGGAAAGCACACACTGTGATGAGTGTGAACACAGCTGGAATCCTTCGATCTTGCCTCTTCTAGCTAGACAATATTTATGTATTTATTTATTTATTTACTTGGTACAGGGTCTCACTACACAGCTCACACTTGTAGTGATCTTCCTGTCTCAGCTGGAGTTCCAGGCCCAACACTGCAAGCAGTGCCAGGGATCAAACCTGGGTCCTTGTGCTTGCCAGACAGGTGCTTAGACTGCTGAGCTATCTCTGCAGCCCCTATCTGGACAAGTTTAGAGTGGTTACATAACTTCTCAAACTTTTAGTTTTGTCAAGGACAATAGTGCTACTTGAGTGACACACATGCACAAACACATTTCTATATAAAGTTATTATTTGAGGTTTTAGAATACAATATATGCTAAAACTGGCCATGGTGTGTTGTTAATGCTGTTGCAGTGTGTTCAGGGACATACTTCCCAAAGCCTAGGAAGAAGATGGCAGGGAGTTACAGTATTAGATGGATATTCTCAGAACGCTTCAGTTAAAGGAAAAGGAAACAAAACACCCTTCAAATTCCACAATATATTCAAATTAAGTATTGTCCAACATGGGACTTGCCAACAAAACAATTCTGTAAGGTAAAGACAGTGGTTAGCTGGGAATTTTCCACCTTCAATCTTGGAGATCTGGCTACAGAGAGAATGTAATGGAGAAAAGGACACGTTTAAGAAAAATACATTTATTTACTCAAACTAAAACCTGAACTTAAAAGAGGAAATTTTCCAAAGAAAGCTCAGATGCAATTTCAGAAGCAATAGTTCCACATTCAAAGCAAAGACAGGAATGCTGGGATGCAAGGTCCTTCAAGGCTTCTGCGGGCACAAAGGGCAATGTGCGGAGAGAACCTTCCAGGCCACAGTTCTCACCCACGATCGAGCACTGCTTCTTCACCCCTCCTCCACCCAAACAAGATGGAGGCCTCTTCTATCCCATGGCGGCATGAAACCTAGCATTCAACAGGGTGAGCAGGCCCCCAGCAGTTATTGGCATTTTTATTGGTTGCCTTCTTTCAACGATCATCTTATTACTGTCTTTGCTTGGCAGATGAAAATAAGGTGTTCAAGGGCATTGGTCAGAGCGGCGCTCGCAGGTCTCTTCTCGGAACCTAAGCTCTGTGTTCGCTGGTGTTCCATCCTCCTTCCCATCACCTCTGCCGGTCAAGTGCTGCGTCCCAGCTGGACCACCCTTCTCCGGGCAAGGAGTCCTGCTGCAGTGACTGGGTGGCTAACCGTGTCTTCATCTTAGTCAAAAGTTTACACTGTCAGTCGCAGCAGGTGAAAGGGGTGGAAGTGCTGGTCAATGCAGTTCTGAGCTTGTTAGTTCATTCGGGGTGCTTCTGTAGTCAACACAGGATTGCTGAACTCTGCTACATTTCTTTGTTTTCTGGTTTACCTCTGATGGGAGGCAGACATCTAACTAGCAGGATAAAATGATCACATCATCATTCATGCAGTTCATTATAGAAATGCAAAACCAGGGACTGAAGCAAGGGAAACAGGGAATAATTGCAAACTAAGTTAAATTCCATTTGATTTAGTCATTTCAAAGCATTAGGCTTAGGAGTGGCTTAGCACAAGTTGAAAGTTGGTATGGTTCTGGAGAAGAGATTGATGAATAATGTCTGTGTGAACATGAATCCATTTTTAGTTCCTTGTGCTTCCCAATTTTCCTGGGTTGTAACAAGGAATCGGGCTCACTGTGCTGCCCAGGGGAGACCCAGGTGTGTGCGGCCAGTGTGTGCAGCAGGTCTTGCAGTGGGCAACGCAAAGTGTCAGTTGCTACTGAGCTCAGGGGAAATAGCATTTGGACAGATTCATCTACACGGCGGCTTCACTGCTATGAGGTCCTGTACTCCTCAGTAACAAACATAAATCTTAACATTGGGTGCATAATCCATTAACCATATTCCTATGTACGATTAATGGGGCAACTTCGGTTTTCAATGACACATTTTCTGGGGACTCTCAGAATATAACTGGTTGCTGCCGTGAAAGAACTGCATGTGGCCCACATACTTTCCTATTTCAGTTCCCTCACTTTGTTACTGTGCTTCTTTTTCTCCACACCTGCAGAGCATCTTCTGATTCCCAGATAACAGTGATGGAGAACAGGACGGAGGTGACAGCCTTCCTTCTGCTGGGCCTGACCGATGAGCCCCACCTACGCCTGCCCCTCTTCCTCACCTTCCTGCTCATCTACGCCATCACCGTGCTTGGGAACCTGGGCATGGTCCTGCTGATCCTGCTGGACCCGCGCCTGCACAGCCCCATGTACTTCTTCCTCGGGAACCTGGCGCTGGTGGACTTTGGATACTCCTCCGCAGTCACTCCCACGGCTGTGGCTGGGCTCCTTAGTGGAATACAGGTCATTTCCTACAATGCCTGTGCTGCTCAGCTGTTCTTTTTTACAGCATTTGCTACTGTGGAAAATTACCTCCTGGCCTCGATGGCCTATGACCGCTATGTGGCAGTGTGCAAGCCCCTGCACTACACCACCACCATGACCACAAAGGCGTGCGCGGGGCTCATCCTGGGCTGCTATATCTGTGCTTTCCTGAGTGCCTCCTTCTACACGGGGGACACGTTCAGTCTCGCCTTCTGCAAGCTCAATGTGATCCCTCATTTTTTCTGTGATATCCCCGTAGTCATGGCCCTTTCTTGCTCTGACAGATATGTGAATGAGCTGGCCCTCATTGATGTAGCCAGCTTCGTTATCTTACTAGCCCTCCTGATTATCTTAATATCCTACATATTGATTTTCATCTCTATCCTGAAGATGCGCTCAGGGGCAGGACATCGGAAGGCCCTGTCCACCTGCGCCTCCCACCTCACCGCTGTCTCCATCTTCTACGGGACCACGATCTTCATGTACCTGCAGCCCAGCTCCAGCCACTCCATGGACACAGACAAAATAGCCTCCGTGTTCTACACCATGGTCATCCCCATGCTGAACCCCATGGTCTACAGCCTGAGGAACAAGGAGGTCAAGAACGCATTCATAAAAATTATTTGGGAGACAAAATAATCTAGAGTTTTGACCCTACTTTTGTGGGAGGCTGCGCGCCTGTTTTCATTCCTCACAGATACCCTTCACGCCCTTCCCGGAAATGTTACGGCACACTGGTAGTGAGTGTTTGAAGTGTGAGTTTGCCTGTTGTCTGGAAAGAGGGAAGCAGCTGTCTACAGAAACAACATGGGAGCAAAGGTGCCTACGGTTTCATTGGGACCACGCTCCTTGTTCTAGATCCTAGCGCTCGTTTTCCGTATCTGTGCAACTGTGTGTGAGAGAAGGGCACAGGGAGCCCACGAACAGAAGTGTATACCCATGTCACCGGGCCATGCGCAGAGCACACAGCAAGCCTGCCAAGACTAAATGTAATGTGGCTACGTGGCTGGTTCTTGCAAGTGTTAACATGACTGGAACAGGGGTACCCAGACAACCAGAAAAGTAATTTTTCTGTGTTTGAAAGGAAGTTTCCAAAAGAGACTACTGTTTGTCAGAAGACTAGCAAAGGTCTGTCCTCTGCAATGGCAGGGGCCATAATCTGAAGCAGAGCTTTTGTGAAAGGAACAAAGAGGTGGGGGAAAGTCAAACTGTTTTTGTCTTTCTATCTGTTTCTCTCTGTCTTTCTGTCTCTCTGTCTTTGTCTCTCCATCTCTGTCTCTCTGTGTCTCTCTCTTTGTCTCTGTCTCTGTCTTTCTGTTCTCTGTCTTTCTCTCTATGCCCCCTGTCTCTCTCTCTGTCTTTGTCTCCCTGTCTGTCTATCTCTGTTTTTCTGTCTCCCTGTCCCTCTGCCTCTGCTTCTGTCTCTTTCCCTTCCTCCCGCCCTTCCTCCCTCCTGCATTAGTCACCTATTCCTGACACACTGAGGAGGAAATTGTGGATTTGGGCTCCTGGGTTCAGAGATCTCAGTGCATGGCTGATTGGCTCCAGAGCAAAAACATCAGGCCCTAAGGCCTGGCAGAGGAGAGCTGCTCACCCACAGCTGCCAGAACACAGAGACGGGGAAAGAGCTGGAGAGGGAGGGCGCACAGGGTCCTTGGGTCGCAGCCCCTGAGCCTGCACAGCAGCACCACAGCAGCTTTCCTATTCTGGGCACCTCTGAAGCCCATAAGGGGGCTTTCCTTCACTTTCCTTCACTCTTGCACACCTGGCTCCTCGCCCTGGGCCCCTGGGCCTCCAGGTGGGCACTGTGGACCCTGCCCAGCATGTGTCAGCCCTGCGAGCTCAGGTGTAGCCATAGTACAGCCCATGCCTGCAGGGAACCTTCCGCTCCTGGTACCAACATTGCAGATTGCAAGTGGGACAGCGTGGCCACATAGAACAGGCCAAGGAATCATAATTTAATGCCACATCGGTATAGTAGTACCTTAAAATACATCTGATTTTTTTAATCTTTCACCACTGCTCTAAGAATGCTAGTCTGAGAAACACGATATATCATTAAATAAAAGTATGTGCTTTTCCTTTACACATTTTAATGACATGTAGAAACCTAGTATCTCCCACGAATTGATATTTCTATTGAGCTATCTTTTATGCTGCCAATACTTGCTCATGTTTTAATTTTCAAAAGGATACAATAGCCTGTGTGAATGCAGGAAACGTGAAAGCATTCTTAATGGGTTCATTTATTACTACCATTCTTCAGCCTGGGTAAAAATTACACTGAGAAATGCCTGACGGATTTCCTGCAGAGTCTTGGAGTTGTGAGCGCTGCCCATTCGCCTTGTGCTCTTGTGGAGTTAGGCGCTCGCCGTCTCCCAGTCTTGCCTCACTCCACCTTTGGTGAGGGCCTTGCACTGCTTTATAGCTTCAAGCAAACTCACGCCTCAGGGCCTTCGCACTTGCTATTCCCTGTGGGGAAGGTCTTCACTCCATTCATGTTTTTAAAGAAATATTATCTTGTCTTGGAGCCTGTCCCTGACCACCTTCATAAAATGATCCATCTCCACACACTGCATAAGCTGTAGGGAACCTTCCGCTCCGATTTTTCACAGTGCTTGCCAACCTGTGTCTGCTAAATGATTGTTTGTTTTTAAAACTCTTTGGAACTTTAAAGAAAATGTGTTTATTGGGGCTGCCAAATAGCTTAGCTAACTAAAGCTCCTGCAAGCAGGTACAGGGGCCCTGGGCTTTGATCCCTGGACCTGCCCTGCCTGCCCAGCCCCAGGGGTGCACTGAGACAGCAACTGAGACTGGGCATGGGGTCCTGTGCAAGTAATCCCAGCTCTTTGGAGGCTGTAAACAGGTGGATCATTATGAGTCCAATCTAGTAGTGAGACCCTTAATACCAAGTAGAACTTTCCCTAAAACACAAAAACAAAACAAACAAACAAAAAATTGTTTCTTGCTAACATCCCCCAACTAAAATATAAACTCTGAACACAGCCTGTTTTCCCATCACAGGATCCTCTGTGTCTAAGCGGATCTCTCTTTTCACTGCAGCTCCTCAGGGAGCATTCCAATGAAACCTTGAATTCAGTCCTCCCACACGGCCCTGAGGACTTCGAGGCTGACAGAGTCTTACAGGCCTTTCCAGGCCCTCAGATCATTTTTTACTTTGCTAAATCTCTTAACTGTGCTTGCTTTTCGCCCTCACACATGTCACTTTCAGACAAAACTATTTTCTGATAAGTCTATGGTGGAGCTGAGCATTCCTGTCATCTGATTGTGTTTACAAGCACATCTTCTGGGAAATTTCCCTCCCTACTTTTCACTAGTTTATTCCAGAAAAAAAAAAAAAATCACTAATGTCTGAAACCCAAATAGAGAGTGCTAGCCAACTGTTGTAACAACAAATGTTGCTGCTGAACATGGTCCTGAGAAATGCGAGGTTTGTGCAGATGTCCAGCTAGAATTGTTTGTCGAAATGTGTGTGGCTGATCACAAGTATATCTTGTTGCAGGCAGCCGTTAGCTAGAAGTATTATAGGCAGTCAGACAGGGCCAGGCCCTCACAGGAGATAACACAAAGACAAGATACTTTACAACTATGGTCCTGACCTAAGGACCAAACAAACGCTAACCTCCCTAAAGATTGGCACCCAGGATTAATCATTAACCCTGAAAAAGCCAGAAAGAATCATTGTCTGATGTCCAACAGATAAGGTCCTGTTTCATATTCATGCCTCCTTGCTACATGACTCGCTTTCCCATTTGGTTCCGGACTTGATCAATTTTACCTGAGCAATGGTGCTTGCAATCCCAACGGTTGACCATAGCTTTGTCCCACCCCGCATTCACCTAAATGAGTACCCATTTTCTTCACCTTAGTTCCACATGGTTTTACACTACAAAAGTCCCTGGGAGAGACAGCTTCCAGGGAAACAATCTGCTCAGGACTCCCCTCCTGTTCCTCTCTTGGGTAGGAGCTTTCTTTCCCTCAATAAATATATTCTGCTCATAACCTTTGTTTGTTTCTAAAATTCATTCTTTGGTTTTAGAAAACATAAACTTGTCCAGGTCAGGTCAGGAAATCTTTTTTTCCCTATGTCATTGGAGGTTCCCTATATCATTTGGAGGTCACCCGCCCGAGATCAGTTTTTCTCCCTGTATCAAACTCATGACCATTTTCCTCTTAGTTGAATTTCTTTTTTAGGTGGAAGGTTCTAGATTTATTATGCACTCACAGGCTGGGGTGCAGCCCTTGTAGAGATATGATGGCTCTCCTTGCTCTGAGAGTAAAAAGAAGTAATTGCTGACTTTTGCTTTTATCATAGGGGTGTGGATGACATCAGTGGGCTCCTAAGTGAAATCTTTCCTGAAGCTTAGAAAGAAAGGTAGATATCTGATTGGGTAAGAAATAGCATAGTTGAGACGTTTGTAGGTAAATGGATATTCTTTTTTTTTTTTTTTTTTTTTTTTTTTTTTTTTTTTTTTTTTTTTTTTTTTTTTTTTTTTTTTTTTTTTTTTTTTTTTTTTTTTGGCGGAACCAGGGATTGAACTCAGGCCCTTGCACTTGCCAGGGAGTGCTTGTTCCACTGAACCATCTCCCCAGCCTGGTAAATGGATATAACTTGAGATCATACTTATAAGTGAAATAAATCAGACTCACATGAATAAATATCATATTGTTTCTCTGGTATGAGAAACTGAAAGAGTAAGTAAGGCCCGAAATCCACCATAGATACTGTGAAATGCAAAAAAAAAAAAAAAAAAAAAAAAAAAAA
>PVKA01031631.1:0-26078 GCA_004027165.1 Ctenomys sociabilis | reverse complement strand
TTTTTTTTTTTTTTTTTTTTGTCTTTTTGAGACAGGGTCTCACTATGCAGTTCAGGCTGGCCTTAAACTCACTTTATAGCCTAGGCTGGTCTCGAACTCACAACAATCCTCCTGCCTCAGCCTCCCAAGTGCTGGGATTACAGGCATGCGCCACCACGCCCGGCTTCAATTAAAACTTATAAAGGGACTGAAAACAAAATTAATGTCATAAATACTTCCTAAGACCTTCAGTGTAGAATACTGATTTTTCTCCAATTATTGCCCTTTGTCTCCCTATACAGAGCATCCTAAAAGATTTTCCAAGTACCTTTGAGAACCACAATAGAAGAATAAAAGCAAACCTCATGTTTTTTGGCTCATGTAGTTGAAATATTTAGGAGCAGCTTGCAGCAGTGATTTGCCCCAATGGGATATTGTTAAAAAAATTAAAAAGTTCTGGGCTAAAGAGTCAGCAACTTCTCATCCTGTACAAATTGAAGAGTTGGGATCTTGCAACAGATTCAATACTCAAAGACCCGCTACACTTAGAAGACACTTCTAAAAGCAGTCATTTTCTAAAGGCTCTAAATATTAGCAAGAGAGCAACTCACCATAGACAATTTACAAGCATCAACCGAGGAAGCCGGGTGTGGAGGCACAGGCCTATAATCCCAGCACTTGGGAGGCTGAGGCAGGAGGATTGTTGTGAGTTCGAGACCAGCTTGAGCTACAAGGTGAGCTTAAGGCCAGCCTGAGCTGCATAGTGAGACCCTGTCTCAAAAAGACAAAAAAAAAAAAAAAATCAACCCAGGAATAAAACTAAAAAAACTATAAACTGAGAAGACACTTAAACAAGATGCAGAGGCCAGGGAGATGGCTCAGTAGAATAAGCGCTTCCCTGGCAAGTGCAAGGGCCTGAGTCCAATCACCAGTTCTGCCAAATAAAAAGATAAACAATATGCAAATTGAGACATCCAGTTCACCAAAGGCCAATCTATGGGAAAATGAAGTGGTATAATCTGAAAGCCACCCTTCCGGCCTCTCTGAAGTGATAACAACAAAGCAAATGAATGAGGTCCCAGAAAAAAAATCAAATCAGGAATAATTTCTTATATAACTACAGAAATGGTGTCCATAATGTAAAACATGCTTAGTGACTCTAGACCACACAGGGATTTCGAGAAAAAGAAAAGTGATGAAATCATGAATTCCCCACATAGGAAAGAGACAGAATCCATAAAACAGATTTAAGTAGATATCCAGGTGACTAAAACTTATATTGAAGGTGTTCTAGAAGAACAAGTCAAAACCACTAAGAAAACAATATACAATGTATTAATTATTGAATCTGTTCTAATTTGAAAAAAAGGATATCATATCTGCATCTTGTACTATGAATAACCATTATGAAGACAACAATATGCAATGTATTAATTATGAAAACTGTCCTAATAATTGTTTTTGAAACTTTCTCATTACTATTTGTTTCTCAACAAAATTAGTTAAAAAATAATAAAATTCAGAATCATACAAAAAAAAGAACAAGTCAATGTGAAGACAGACTCTCACATATAGAAGACAGACTGCAATTGGCAGTCATGAAAAGAAAGGAAAACTTCCCTGGCACAGAAAATGAATTTGATATATACATAGGTGAACCATAAAGAATTTCAGGGGGGAATTACCCGCACGGGCCCGCCCTCCTGTCCCTCTCTTGGATAGGAGCTTTCTTTCCTTCAATTAATCTAGGAGCTTTCTTAAAAAAAAAGAATTTCAATTAGCCATGATCAAAACTTTTATAGCAAGGCATATCATATTCAAGATTCCAGAAATTCAGCACAAGGACAGAATATTAAAAGCTGTTACAGAAAAACAAATTACGCTAGAAAAGAAAGTCCATGAGGATCACAGATGAATAGCTGATGAGATAGCTCAGCAGACTAAGCACCTGCTTAGGACAGTGCAGGGACCAGGGTTTGATCCCTGGCACCACATGCCACACCAGCCCCACCCCTCAGGCAATTAGAGCCAGCCACCAAGACCAGGCATGGTGATGCACACCTGTAATCCCATTGCTGATGAGGCTAAAACGAGGAGGATCACTATGAGCCTAAGCTGCATGGTGAGACCCTGTACCAAATACAATAAAAAAAAAAAAAGAATCACACCCAGCTTTTCAACACAAACCCTAAAGTCAAGGAAGCCTTGGAACAAAGTATTGTAAGTCCTAAAAGAAGACAGCCTTCAACCCAGATTGATATATTACAAAAATTAGCACTCCAAAATATTTGGTATCTGATTTTTTTTTTTTTTTTTTAGTGGAACCAGGAATTGAACTTAGGCCCTTGTGCTTGCCAGGGAAGCGCTTATTCCACTGTGCCATCTCCCTGGCCCCTTTCTAAAATATCTGGAAGGACAGTCTAGAAAGAGATAAGAGGGGCCGGGGAGATGACTCAGTGGAATAAACACTTCCCTGGCAATCACAAAGGCCTGAGTTCTATCCCAGGTCCCACCAAAAAAATAAATAAATAAAAGAGATAACAAGGACTAAAACTCTATGAACCCCAACAGAATGAATACAGAAGATAAGGCAAACTAACAAAGGCCAAGAACAAAACAAATGAGCCAACAACAGGAAAATAACATGAGAAAGACAAATCAATATTTATCATTTATAAACATCACTATTAATGGTTTCAATTCACCAATCTAAAAAAAAAAAGGCTAACAGAATGGATCAAAAAGCAAGATTCAGCAATATACTGTATATAATAAACATTTAATTTAAAAAGAAATTCATAGACTGAATGTCAAAGGGTGAAAAACAATATGTGAAACCCAGAAAAAAAGCAAGGGTAGCTACGAAAAAGAGAATTTCAAGCCAAGACTGATTAATAGAGACAAAGTCACTACATTTTTGTAAATGGAACAATCCAACAGGAGAAATAACAAATATATCTGCATATTTATATCCATATCTATATCTATCTATATCTATAACTATCCAGATTTCTTTGACAAAGGATCACAAAAGTCACTTTTGTCTGTTCTTCATCTCCACATCTAGCTCAATACTGAGTACCACAGATAATACCTTCTCCACAATACAGAGTGGTGTTTAAGGGATCAGTTTTTATGGCTGTGGAGATAGGTCAGTAGTCTGAGCAAGGACCATTTGCTAGACCTTGCCTAAGCCTAGACAAGCACAAGGACATGAGTTCAATCCCCAGTACCATATGCAATGCCAGCTCCATCCCAGTCATGCCAAGCCAGCCACTGAAACTCAGCATGGTGGCACATGCCTGTAACCCAGTGCTTGGGAGGCTGAAAACAGTAGGACTTCTATGAGTCCAAGCTGTATAGTGAGACCCTGTATCAAATACATAATTTTTTTTTTGTGGGACTGGGAATTGAACTCAGGCCCTTGCACTTGCCAGGCAAGTGCTTATTATACTGAGCCATCTCTCCAGCCCCAAATACATAATTTTTGAGAGAGAGAGAGATTGAGAGAGAGAGAGATCACTTTCTAAAACCAGCGTGATAGGGCTGGCCAAATAGTTCAGTGAATTAAAGTGCCTGCAGGCAGGTAAAGGGGCCTGGGGTTTGATTCGCAGGGCACACTGAGATGGCAATGGAGACTGGGCGTGGTGGCACATGCCTGTAATCCCTGCTCTTGGGACACTGTTAACAGGTGGATTACTAGGAGTCCAATCTAGTAGTGAGACCCTGAACACCCTGTAAACCCTTCTCTAAAATACAAAAAATAAATAAATAAATGAAAACAAAAAAAAAAAAATAAAACCAGTGTGCCTTGACTTACATCCTGGCTCTGAAACTTGCTAGTCATTTATATTTTGTGTGTATCAATGCACTCACTTGTAAAATGGGAATGATGTTAATAGGAGCCATGCTCACTTCATAAAGTTGTCATAAGGATTTAATGAATTAATTTATGTAAATCATTTAGAGTTGTTTTCTGGCTCATAGTAAAATTTTCGTTAATTACCTATGAATTAAACTATTGCAGTGGTGAAGATGATGACAGTGAAGTTTGCAGTGATTTCTCTTAATATATCTCTTTCTGTTCTGGATTGCAGTTTCCTTAATATACTGCCTTCTTGCCTGAACCACCAAAGCCTTCTAACTTAGAGAAATAATAACATAACTGTAAGCATGTCATGCACAGCTCTGGGCACTTTCATGATACAAAAGTGTATTAGATATGCTCTTGTCCTCTTGGAGTCTTGAGTGAGTAGTATAGCCTAGATTGTAGATCTGCTATCCAACATGGTAGCCACTAGCCTCAAGTAGCTGTTAAACTTTAACTTTAGATTTATGAAAATAAAATTGTATTAAAAATTAGTCACACACAAAAAAATTAGTTACACTAACCTCATTTCAAGTTTTCAACAGCTTAGAGTTATACTACTTAGATTCATTGCTTGAATCTGTCATTTCTTGCTACATGACCTTGAAAAAGTTGCATAACCTGTCCCTTCATTTATTAAATGAGTTCAGTATCAGTAAGTATCATAAATAGTTCTTACACCTAGGCATTATAGCATATAATTATAGCATACTGTAGTTACAGTACCAGCATTCTGGGAAGCTGAGGTAGGAGGATCACAAATTTGAGGCAAGCCTGGGTGACTTAGCAACTTAGTGAGAACTTGTCTTAATAAATAATAATGGGCTGAGCCGGGCATGGTGGCACATGCCTGTAATCCCAGCACTCGGGAGGCTGAGGCAGGAGGATTGTTGTGAGTTCGAGACCAGCCTGAGCTACAAAGTGAGCTTAAGGCCAGCCTGAACTGCATAGTGAGACCCTGTCTCAAAAAGACAAAAAAAAAAAAAATAAAATAAAATAAAAAATAAATAATAATGGGCTGAGAATATAGACTCAAACCTCAGTAACATACACACACACACACATACACACACACACACACACGAGTTACCATAGTGATTCGTGCAGCTTTTATTACTGTTATCCTGTGATTATTCTATTCGTTTTATGCTTCACAAGAACCGGATTGTGTTTTGAATAGAAGCCTTTATTCTAATGTTAACAAATAAATAAATTGAACAGTAGTAAGGATGAGATGAGATAATCTATGGATTCTACTTGTGGCTCTGAATTCCTTTTCTATGTAATCTTAGACACACCATTTCCCCCTACTGACTTCAGTAGAGTAATTTGTGACTCCTATATATGATCTCTTACCAGTTACAGTAGTATTCAGGAAAAAGCAGCCTATTTTGGATGGCATAAAGGAGTTGAGAGAAAAGAGCACAAGGCATGGGATGGATAGTGATTGAATCTGTCAGTTGTATCAAATGTTAATTCTGCTTTGCACCAAACATACATAATTTCATTTAATTTTCAAAACAGCTGAGTGAAGTAGACATTATCCTTAGTTTTTACTAATAAAGACAAGGGTAAAAATTGGAGGTTTTGAAAGGCAAAACTGTAATCAATAGGGGATAGTAAGGCAAGCATGCAAGCTCATGTATGCCTGGCACCAAGACCAACAACTGTAAGCCACCCTGCTATACTACCATGTATGATTCTTAGTGGGAAAAAGTAGAGCTAAAGATGTGTGACAGAGTCATAACAGTATAATACAGAGAAAGCAGGCGAAGGGGAATGATTAGATACCATAAACAGAGAAACACATTAAGAGAGTGTTGCTTATAGGTGGGAAATGATGAGATCTTGAATTGGAATAATAACCCTGTGGTTTAAAAAGTATAATACATGGACAGCAAATCACAGTTAAACTAATGCTTTATTTTTAAGTCCATAAAGTTAAGAACTAGTGTCTTTCCCAGTTTTGTATTATATCACTACACGAACCCACACAAAGCACAATGCAAAACTTTACACAAATTCTCTATTTGTTAAAATGAATTAAATTAAATTGAATTCACAAGACTTGGTGACTGATTGGATTTTAGGTCATGATGGCTTCCAGGTTAAGCATCTGGATTTTAGGGATATTTCTGAAGTTGTTTTATGTATAGTTATAAAGTGAATAAAACAAGTCCCAACTGCTTTGCTTCCCCTATGGTGTCCTTGACAGGGCCCCAGCTAGGAAAAACCAGGCTTTCCTCCCAATCAACTGGCCATCTGGGCAGGGCAGGAGGCTTTTTTCTTGGGCCTCCCTTCCGCTTTCCTTAGCCTGGGCAGTAAGTCTCTCTTCATAGTATTTGAATCAAAGGAAACAGATAGACTAAGGAAGTGAAGAAAAATCAGGCTGCATGGGATCTTTGAGCCAATGTAAATACACAGTGGTTTCCTGTTGTTGCAGCCCAAAGTGGCCCATGACATCATTTCTGGCCTTTCTAGAACACAACCGCTCAGCCCAATCTGCCAACCTGCCCAGGGCTGAGTGGCAGTCATCCTTTCCCCACCAGCCTTAGATCCTCCGGAACTAGGAAACTTCTTTAGGCCAACCATTCTCCAGCTGCCCAGCAAGCCACTTAGGGCTTTCTGGCCCTATAAGGAATTACAGTCTAAGAGACCGGACATGCTCTCCCACTTCCCAGAGATTTGAAGGCTTACAGGTCAGAAAAAATTCCATAACTGGAAAAGTTACTTTACTTCTTTTAATGGTGATTTGAAGTCAAGGAAGAGGAAGGAAAGCAAACAACTTCTGAGACAGGCTTTAACTGCTTCCTCTACTCATCACCTGACTTAAGGGGACACAGTTGTGTGTTCTTTGTCTTGGTCACAAATTCCTAGAAGCAGAAATCCAAAGACCTTTTCCTTCAAGACCTTGTAACCTAATCTTTCCATGATGCAGATAAGAACACTGAGAACCACAGAGCGCAAGGGGCTGGACCAAATCACACAATTCGTAAGAGTAGTGTAAGTCACCCTATTAACAGAAGTTTGAACTTAAACTATCCCAAGTTAGGATGATATAATTGTAAGAATTCTTAATAGAAAATCCAGAAACCAAGGTTTGATCTCTAATTCCTCTGTGAGAGTTTCAATAAATTCTTCTTTCTCTCTTGCCCTTGGCTTAGACAATTATAATCAAATTCAGGAAAACAAATCTTAATTAAGAGCCTATTGTGTGCCCGTGAGATAACTCAGCAGACTAAGTGCCTGCTTAGACAGGTGCAGGGACAAGGGTTTGATCCCTGGTACCTCATGCCATGCTGGCCCCACTCCCGGGTGCTGTGGTGCACGCCTGTAATACCAGCATTGGAGAGGCTGAAACCTGGAGGATCACTACAAGTCTGAGATGCGTAGTGTGACCTTGTACCAAATAAATATATTTTTTAAAAGGCTTATTGTATAAAGCAAAGCTAATGGCTCCTGGGGATAAGAGGAAAGCACGATTAAATACAAATAATCTCAGGTTGTAATGGAAAGAAGATGAAAAGATAGTCTAAATTCTGTAAGAGACCTGAAGTTTGTGTGGACTTCATGTATCTGTTTCTAGACCAAATCAACTCATAATCATGGGTCAAAGCCTTGAGTGTAAAAAAAAAAAAATGTTTCCTTCTTTGTATCACACCACTACTCATACATTACAAAATAATTTTGCAGGAAAATGTTTTTTTTTTTTTTTTTTTTTTTTTTTGTCTTTTTGAGACAGGGTCTCACTGTGCAGTTCAGGCTGGCCTTAAACTCACTTTGTAGCTCAGGCTGGTCTCAAACTCACAACAATCCTCCTGCCTCAGCCTCCCAAGTGCTGGGATTACAGGCTTGCGCCACCACGCCCGGCTCTGGAAAATGTTTTAATTGGGCAAGAATTTTATTTGCAAAAAATGGACTGCCAGTTCTGATCTCACTTAACTGGGGAGTTTTCCAGAGAGGGTGAGGTCCTAAATTATTGTCTAGAATATCAAGCCAAATGCATTATAGTATTTTCTCTAGCCAGCAAAAATTGAATTTCAAGCCAGGACTGTGCCATGGGAGCAAAGACAGTTTGAAATAGCTCTTTTAAGAAATCAAATTCATTTCAACCTAGATTAACGAACAGAATTCAGAGGCATATTTGGTGGAAAAATACCTTTTCCTGCACTTAGAGATGCAAGTCAATTTAACCACAGCATGGCTTATATGAAACACACATGCAGAAAGCTACAGATGGATTTAGATACCTGCAGATGTAAATCCATATGCACATGCATATGCAGGAGTCTAAACACACACATTGGGGGATACACAAAATAACATATGCACATTTCCAGAAAGGCAAGAAAGAGAGAGAGAGAGAGAGAGAGAGAGAGAGAGAGACAGAGACAGAGAGAGATAGAGAGAGACAGAGACAGAGAGACAGAGAGAGACAGAGACAGAGAGAGACAGAGAGAGACAGAGAGAGAGACAGAGAGACAGAGAGAAGGAAGGAAAGAAGAAAAGAAAGAGAAAGAAAGAAAGAAAGAAAGAAAGAAAGAAAGAAAGAAAGAAAGAAAGAAAGAAAGAAAGAAAAAGAAAGAAAGAGAAAAAGAAAAGTTCAGTTAAAACTAGGAAGACAGGTAGCTATCTGGGATTTCTGGGATGCTTCTTTCTGACACCTTGCTCAAACCTCTCTTCCTCCCTTACAAATTGTCCTGATTAAAGTTCTACAGAATATTTGCCCTACAGAATTCTCAGAAAGCTACCCTTCCATACATACCTCCCATCGTACCACATTAGATTCTTACTACTTCTCCACTACCTGGACTAGAGCTACGGTCTTCTGTCAGGGCTCCTTGGCATCAGGAATTTTCTTTTCATCTATCTTGCATGAGGCAACTAACAAGAAGGAATTTTTCTAGAACAGTTGTAAACTTATGGCCCATGTGCTACAGAGGGTGTGCAGAGCCGTCTCTGTTGGCACATGAGCCAAGTCATTCCAGTAGTCTAGCATCAGATATTCAGGTGTAATTGCAGTGTTGGTACTTTGTAATAAATAAGTGGGTTTTGGCTTGCAGAGTTTGAACACTCAGTTAAGGTTTACCATCACTGTCCTAGAGCTCAGCCTTGTTCTTTTCTCATGCTTACTCAAAACACTTCATTTTGTTCCTACTGCCAGCACAAGCTAACCCCTATACCTGACATTCATGCAGTGACCAAAATCTGGTACTCCCATTTTTTTTTATGTTTTTTGTCATTCAGGAGACAGACTGTATTTCGTGTATCTCCCTACCTATCAGGGCATACATGTTCTCCTGCCCTCCAGTAGTATTACCTGGAACAAAATATCACTGTCTTCTACAGCTATCAAATCATACCCACTGTAGATTTTCCTAGATTGTTCTAACTTTGTAAAGGAATGATTGCACTTCATCAAGAAATTCTTGTTTAAAGTTTTCCTCCTTCAATACCCAACCCAAGTGTTCCTTCTTCCTTTGTGAAGTCTGCCACTGATTCCATGAAATATTGTTGCAGAACCGAATTTACCCCAACCTTACCAGACATGGATGTCTCCTTTCTCAGAGGAGAGATGATATGGAAACAGAATCCAACTAACTCCCTGATGCCAGAGCCTTTTCTGGGACAGGGAATTTGCTGGTACCATTTCTGTGTTACTGCATTGCCCATAGTCTTGCAAATACAGGCCCAATCTTGTAATTTTCCTGCCTCAACCTCTCAAGAGTGCTGGGATCATAGGCACATACCACTGTGCTGTCTTACCTCCCCACTTATGGTCCTTCTCCCTTTCTCTCTTCCCTTTTGTCTGTTCTACTTCCCTTTTTTCTCTCAGTATTTTCTGTCTCTTCATTTCTTTTTGTTTCTGGCTCACAACCTCTCATCACCTCATCCGTTCTCATATATATTTTCCGTCTTGCCCCTTCTCTCCTTCCTCTCTATGTCTCTTCCTCTCTATTTCTCTCCCTTATCTGTTTGTGATTCTATCTGCTTTGCTCTCAATCTCAGAATCTGGTGAGCAGTTTACCAACCAAAATACTCTGGTACTTCCTGAGTATTGTTGGTGAACAGAGGTAGAAGTGGGGTTCATCTGAGGTCCTCAGGAATTTCAAATCTCCCATTCCTCAGGAAAGAGTCAGATTATTGGAGGAAGATGACTGGATGAAGGGTCTCACAGAAATGCTTGATGGCTCCTATGCTGTAACCTTTCATCCAAAGAGAAAATTGCCCACAGATCACAAAGTGTGTTCATCTCCTAGATAATCTAAGCCAAAGGTTATTAGCAACTCTGTAATATTCCTCCTTTCAAATGCAAAAACCTAGGTCTGAAGACAGGAAAGGACTGCTCCACTTGCTCCACAGTGAGGTCACTGAAGAACTGCAACAAGAATGTTCCATTCCTAATGCCTGATCAAATGTTCTGAAAAAAAAATTAAAGATTTGGTTCAATGCTACTGGGTGCAAGGCACTGTTTGGGGCCACTTTACCAAGAGAAGAAGGCTGAGGAATACTACTGAGTGAAGTCATGCACTCATCAATATACAGATTGTGGATACTTAAGTATGGGGTCTGAATCACCTTTGTCTCCAATAAGAGCCCAGTATAGTGCCTGGTCTCAGATCAGTGATCAATAAATGAGGAAGGTAGCTGACATCTGGTACTTGCAGGAAACTGATATGTGATAGGGGCTCCAAGTCTATGTAGAACACTGCCGAAACTTGGAAGCTGAAGGATCAATGTATTTAGTCTCAGTCTGTTCTGAACTTGTTTTCCTTCCTTTTATGAATCATTTTTCATTTTTTAAAAAAGTAATTATCTGACTCATTCAGGTCTCTTGAGTTTGGGGAAGCTGCAGAAAAAGAAAATTAAAAAACAGGATAGGAAACAACTATGACAAAAACAAGACAGAACTCAGCAAATGTAATGGCTGGGTGCTATGGTGATGTCTCAGCCAGCAACTATATACTCTGCAGCAATGATGGGGGACCCTGAGTGAGTCATATCACTGTCAAAGCAGAGGCCCTTGAGAAGTAAAAGATGAGGTGAGCTTTCCGTTGGGAGGTTTTTTTTTTTGTTTTTTTTTTTTTTCTGTTGAAGAAGGTTCACTATAGGCAACCACTCACATATACTCAGTGTGTGTCCCAGATTCTATCTCCTCGGTAGCAGAGCAAAAGTGTCAGGTTAAATTACGAACTACAGGGGCTAAGGACTTAGCTAGTGGTGTAGTACCTGCCAGGCAAGCATGAGGTCTTGAGTTCAATTCATAGTATGAAAAAGAAAAAATTTAAGCACTACACCCACAATTTCACTATTTGATTTTGAGATTCCAGGGTCACTAAGTGATTGGGGTTTCTATGAGACTAAAAATTAAAGTCCCAATTTCTATTTAGCCCCAATTCTATCAGACAGCTGTAATTACAATGCTCACAGATTTACTCTGTGCCTAGGATGGCATTCCTTCTCTGATCCCTTTTTATCTGTAAAAAATTAAGATAAGCTAATACTTAATATTGTTTGCAGCCATGCCAGCCCCACCCCTGGGGCTTGCTGAGAGGTGATTGAGACTGGGCATGGTGGCATGCCTGTAATCCCAGCGCTTGGGAGGCTGAAAACAGGAGGATCATTACAAGTTTAATCTATGTAGAGAGACCCCACAGACCCTATAGTCCCTGCACTAAATAAATTTTAAAAATATATATTGTTTCAAGTGTCTTGGACTAGGAATCAGAAGACTGAGATTCATGTCTTAGCTCTGTCATATCTGCATGACCTAAGAAAATTTCTTTCTTGGGTCTCAATTTTCACAATTACAGAAAGAGGAACCAGGGTTACATGCTTAGCAGTGTGTTTCAAGATTTCTGAACTGGATTCAAGAAATCTAAGTTCTCAAGTTAATTGCCACAGAGTGAATCCTTATGTGTAAACTGTTCTCACCTCTTATCTGGGCCTCAGTTTTCTCTATCTGAATATGTTATCCAAAAAAAAAAAAAAAAAAAGCACTCCAATGCCAACAGCCTATGGTTCTAGAATTTTACAACCACTGAAAAGGAACAGGAAAGAGGGCACACCCAGAAATAATTTCTCCTAAACTGGCTATGATTGCCCTCTATGGGTCTGGACTGAAAGTGCAAACAGAGCTACATTTTACTGCTAGAGCTGATATTGTCTTTTTTATCATTTTTTTCTTTTCTCTAGTTCCCCTTTCCTTTTGAAAATTTCTTCTAATTTTACAATATCTTTTATACATTTTGAGGTTATAACATTTAGTTTCTAACAACAGAGAGACAATAGTATACTTACAAGCTTGTCTAATTTATTTCACTTAAGAACCATCCATTTAGCAATAAATATCTCAAGTACATCCTTATGGCTAAATGATATTCCATTGTATTAAAAATCTATTTCTGGTAGCTGTGTTGGAAGGACCAATCTCACTTCACACTCTTCTATCTGGACTGCTCTTATTAGGAAGGTCTGGGAACTTTGTGGGCTAATATCACCTGTGTCTGGTTATTACTGAAGCACTGAGCTGTCTCAATGCTTCAGTTATTACTGAAGCGCCTGTCTCACTTGGGAGGCTGAGGCAGGAGGATTGTTGTGAGTTCGAGACCAATTGAGCTACAAGGTGAGCTTAAGGCCAGCCTGAGCTGCATAGTGAGACCCTGTCTCAAAAAGACAAAAAAAAAAAAAAAAAAAAAAAAAAAAAAAAAAAAAAAAAAAAAAAAAAACCCAAAAACAAACAAACAAACAAACAAACAAACAAAAAACAGATTGGTTGTATTGTAGGTCAGGTGGATTTTCCTTGTCCCACCACCAGCCAAGGACACTTGCCTGCTCATGATGCTGGTTGCAGAACAGGGGATGCTTCCAATCCTTTATAGTTGGGACTGATACTGGCTTTTGGTGGCCATTGGAACAGAATCTGGGTATTCCCATCCCTTACTCAGGAAATTTCCTCTAAGTCTGCTGGCCAACTGCTGGTAGCCTACTATGACTGGAGAGTCCTTTCTTAATTCCTCTTTGGAATGTTGGCAGTGAAATGGTCTTGGGGCTATTCTGTTGCTGGAGTTCTAGAACTGAGCCCTTTGAAACAAAATGGTGACATGTCCACCTGCTGCTGCTACTCTATGTGACTGTATGCCAAGAGTCTACTCTACCTCGTTCACTGACCACTGACACTGGGGACTCTTGTGAAACCGTGTCCTGTGTTTTCATTGCTGCCTCCAACTGCATAAGATTCTCCCAGTCTGGGTCAGTTCTCCATTTTTGCTGTCTCCCCACCAGGCTGGCTGTATAGCTACTCTTGTTGAACTGTGCAATCTCTGGTCTGCAGTGGTGAGCTAGTTCTTTTGCAGCAATGAATCATATTTTCTTCTTCTCCTCTGTCAATTCCCTCATGGTTCCCATGAGTCCTCCACTCAGTCTGGTTTCTCTCTGGGCCACTGTATTCTAGATATTATATTTCGGAACTCACCATTCTTCCATTATTTTTGCTCTCTGTTACAGAAATAGGTACATAGCCAGTGACAATGAACATTTTGGAGACTGATGCTCAAACAGAAAAGCAAAGCATTTTACTTACTGAAAAGTGCCAACCCTGCAATTAAACCTGAATGCTTCCCTTCTGGGACAATCTGTGCATGTGTCAACAGAGAGAGTACTCTGCATGCCTGCTGTGGCATGTGTGCCATAGTTTCACTATTACTGTTCTAAGTTTTTCATTGTTATTTCTTTGTTTTGTTTTAAAGGCAGAATCTTGCTATGTACTTCAGGCTAGCCTTAAGCTCATTATGTAGCCCAGGCTGGACTCAAAATAGCAGCAGTTTTTCTTTCTCAGCCTTCTGGGTGCTAACACTACCATCATATGCTGCCATACTCAGCACATCATTGTCATTCTATAACATGTCATAATAAAAGTATCCACAGTTCAGTAAATTCTCTGCTGTCTTCCACTTTCTCTTTTAAGCTAAAAAGCTTAACCATTCAATCCAGACATGGGAAGTTGAGGCCTACTTTGTACTCCTGGGTCAATAAACATACCATGTCAAGTGCCAGTTTCTTGTGGCCTCGGTTCCCCTACCTGAATCAGGATGGCATTGGACCTGATGAGATTTCAGGCTTTTTCCAGCCCTGACATTTTATTTGTTGCTTTTTATAATGTTCAGTGGCATTCTATGTCCTTTTCCCCCTACCAAGTAGAGCTAAGTCATTTTTAAAAGTTTTTTTTTCAACTTTAATAACTAATTAGATATTTAGTATCTAATCCTACTCATTCAAGTTTTCCATAATATGCTAGTCCCACTCATATCCTTTAGACTACATCCACCACTGCTGTTGTCTACAGCACAGTACAGACTTCTCTAATCTATTTGTAAATGCTGATCACTCACCTCTGATGCTGGTGAGATACAATACACCTCTGAGGTAATGGGACTCCCAGCTCTGTCATTTTTTCCATTTGTTCCCTTTACAAAATTCTCCCCCTTTTTAGACATCATTTTCTTCCTTCTGTAGCTTAAAGTGAAGTAGACTAGAACTATCTCTGAAATTGGAATATTAAATTGCTCCAAAATCATCTTCTAGGAAATAAAAAGATAAATATTGCCTTTAATGTTTTACTATGATCTCAACTCCCTTCAGTACTTCTTAAATAGCAAGCTACCTCTCACCTCTGTTAAGTACCCAGGATTTTTACAGGCATGACCTAAAGAGGTCACCCAGCCTTCCCTTCCCCAATTATTAGACCTGTTTTCCTCCCTTCCCATGACATTTCAGAACAGACAAAATGTTTTATCTCCCAGTAAAGCTATATTTGATTGTAGAAAACAGATAGAGTAAAGGTAGAACACTGACTTTTACCCTATCAAATGATTTGCTTACATGGTCTTCTCATTATTTCCTTGTACCAAGCATATCACTTTTGATGTCTACAAGCCTCTCTCAGAAAATCCACAGAACACCCTGGAATGGAGATGTCAGAATATTTTATTTAAAAGTTTTGTGAAATAAATTATTCTCATAGCTTCAGCAATAGAGAGGGTTCAGTTCAACCTTCAAGCTCAGTTTGTTTATCTGGGTTACTTCCAAAGACAACCCAATGTCTTGATTTGAAGTTAGACTTGAGGAAATTCTTATCTATAACCCAAAACAGTCTTGACCAATGGTCTTAGTATGGGATCCCACTAGGTATTAGTTTCTGGTGAGCCAGAGCTACAGCATGATGGTACTGGAAGTTGACCAGAAGCATAGGTATGAACAATAGTACACATGCTCATAGTGGCTGTGACAGCAGCAGTGAGTTTGCCCAGAACAGATAAGGATAAATATCATCATAGCCAGTAGTGATGGCACTTATGATAGTCCATTAGAGACATATAAAATATCTCCATTGGGCTGGGGAGATGGCTCAGTGGAATAAGTGCTTCCCTGGCAAGCACAAGGGCATGAGTTCAATCCCTAAAAAAAAATGTTCAGAGTAGAACTCACCTTGACCTTGGTTGAACATGCCCAATAGTTGTACATAGTAGAAGGGTGAGCCAAAGAGGCACACACCTCTTTCTAGGAGGAGTGGAAGGAATGAACCAGGACTCGCAGGGCTAGTGACTTTTTAAGAAAGCTCAGGAGATAATCTACTTTAAAAATACAGAACAAATGGCCCTTGGCATAAATCTAACATGGCTTCAGTCTTGTCACATGTCACCAATTTCACTAGCATAGGGAACAAACTGAAAATATTGGCCAGGTTGAGAAGGCTACACAGTGCATAAAATGGCCTGTGCAAAAAATTCAGTTCCAAATCAAAGGATACAGAGAATGACCAGATGCAGCAGATGTGGGCTACAACTGTAAACAAGACTGTTGATTTGCAGCTGTTGCGGCAGACTTACACCTACCTTGACCCCATGTTCTATAGAAATGAAATTGACAAAGAAACAATCTGGCTAGATTTCTGTCTCTTGGGAAATGATGACAAGAACACAAATCACAAAGAGTATGATGATCAGGAAATGGCACTGGTGAAAATGAAGTCTGTCAGAAGTCTCATTTAATAGTTATTCCTCACCTTCCTCACTACACATTAGCCCCTTTTTCCCTCTCAAATTGTACCAAGTGGAAATGTGCAAATTTCTGTCCCAAGTACCCTGCCAAGTGTGTGGTAGTTGTGGTACCTTGGAAGGGCCTTTGGTGGAGTAAGACTAGCATGGTGCCATGCATTATTAATGAGTTGCCTTGGCCTTTAGGAATGATTGAGGTTGACCAAGAAGTAGCCAGAGCCATAGTTTTCAAGCATTACATAGCCCCTGGCCTTCAGTTGGGTTCAGCAGAAGGTGTTTATCAGCATGAACATTCTCACAGGCCTTCCCAAGTCAGGAAATTCTGGACACAGGTCTTTCATTGGTATCTTCTTTTGATTTAGTTTTGTCATTTTAAATACAATATTTGTATGAATTCAGCAAAATATACCAAAATAGTTCAGTAGTCCATAATAGTATTGGGTTTCCTGTATGATTAATAATGTCAGAAGTTGTTGACTTGAGTCTTTTACAGCAAAGCACAATAATGGCTTTACTTTTTTTTTTTTTTTTTTTTTTTCGGAACTGGGGATTGAACTCAGGCATTTGCACTTTCCAAAACAGTGCTTATTCCACTGAGCCATCTCCTCGGCCCCAGGCTTTACTTCTTATACTTTGTTTTTATACTTTTCTGCTGGATGGTTAAGACCAAGATAAAGCAAGACCTATATAAAAAGAATTGTAGCTTTTGTATCTGATGTCAGTCAAGTCCCCTCACAATTTGTGCTGAAAGCCTGCACTGAAGTTTGTAGATCCTTTGTCAATGTCAGCCATGTGGATGAGTCATGGCCATTGCTTGACTGTCAAATTTGCTCTCTGTGAAAGCCTGAAAGAATGCTTTCTCTCCATATGACTCTCCTTTGGCACACTCTACATCATCAATCACTTTCCTCTTTGGCCCCATAATCTCCTTGATCAGAAAATTTGGGACACAACTGAGTTACATGATTTTACAGTACAAGTTCTCATGTGTCCTGAATCTTACTGACATTGAAAGCCTAGGGCCAAAATGTTGGCCTTGTGGCCCTTCTTTTTCTCTAATTTTTGGACTGCACACTTAGGCTGTTAACCTTCCAGACGAGAAGCTTATCATTATTGCCCTACAACATAGGATGTTGAGCTCAACCTGAATATCAAATATCTTAGGCATAATAAGGAACAGATATTTTTCATCAAGTATTGATATGTTAAACTTTAAGTTCCTACAGAATATGATGAAAAAAATTTAAAATATATTTAAAAAATAGGAATAACAATTACATATTTTTACACATAAGTTTAGAAATCTAACCATATACGGTACTGTAGCAGGAAAGTCCTGCAGCACCCCTTTTCGTTTTTCCTGTCTTCATTCACCATCCCCCTCCTTTTTAAACAAATATCTACCCAAGAGACAGCACGGAAGCAACCAGTGTGTTAGTTCATGTATATCATCAGTGAAGAGACCACCATTTGGCTTGGCAGTAGAAATGGAGAAGGTGGGGTGGTTGGTGTGACCAGCATTTCTTTCACCTGTGCAAGTTGTCACTGTCCAGAGGAGCAAGAGCCAAGAAGCAACTGCTAGACCTAGAGTTTATATGTGCTTCTACCTGTTTGTTTAGAGAGGCTGTCCTGGATACCAGTCTTCATGGGAATCAGATATGTGATCCTGGCCAATTTTTCTGTTCATCTTCCCCTGGCTCAGTTCTGTGTCAGGGCAGAGGGAGAAGAGGAGGCAGTTTGAGGAATAACAGGAAGTTAGGTGTCCAGGCTGCAGTCAAGAAGTTACCTCACAAGACCAGATAGCATTTGTTACAACATTCCCTTAACCCTATGCTGCCCCACTATAATTCTCCTGCCTGTCCCCAATTCTGGTATATTCTTCTGGTCAGAAGCCTATAAAGGTGGAAGGAATATCAAAGAGAAGGGAAAACAAGGATGAGGAAACAGTCCGTGAGCTTGATGTGCTGCTTGCTGCATATAGCTGTTTAAATTTTCTTTCCTTTTTTTTTCTCTTGGTGCCAACAATGGGGCCAGTGATATGAAAAGGCCTGGAACATAAACAGGGCCAAGATTTCAGCCCCTTTGAGACAACCACACACCCCCTTCCCATTATGCTGCTTCATTTCTATTTCTAAGACTACCCCTCTTTGTGGTTAGGCAAGACTCTTATTTTATGCTACTGATAAGAGTTTGCAAATGGAACACCCAGATGATTCTATTCCAATATAGCCTTGGTCCTATCCCCTCACCCAGACTTTATGCCTCTCCAGAAACATTATGAGGAATGAAGATTCCTACCACAAACCAACAGTTTCCCCAACTCTTCCTTTTCAACCCATCCCTCACACACACACAACCCAAATGAACTGAGAATATTAGACAGGTGAGCAGACATTTTGGGACCAGACTATGTAAGGGTTAAGTTGTTGACCATTAAGAGATTTCTGGCCCTGTTGGCAAAGCTCATATTCACAGTGCTCTAAAGTCAAGATAACAGGACAACTATGGCATCCAAGGACACAGGCTGTTGATACTTTATTCCAAAGCAATAAAGCAACCAACTTTAGAGGAAAAAACACTTCTCTAAATACATAAATATTTATAGCCTTTGTTTTTATCTTGTGGGTTTTCAACTTTTATATCCTCCATTTCCTGAAGTCCCCTAATCTGTGAATTAAATATGGGTGGTTTTAACAAACTATTGTCCTTACCCCAGAGAGTTATGACCTTCCTGGATTCCCCCAAAATCATACCACTTGTCTCTTTTTATTTAAGCCTTTGCTGTAACTCCCTTAGGGAGGTTAGGGCCTTACTAGTCCCCAGTAACTCTTGAAACCTCTTCCTTCTTGGTCACTATCTTTCTATGGGGCTGAAAGAAAAGGATATTTGACTTAATATTTTCATATGTCCTAGGGATTAGAATGTGAACATTTTGGTGGCTCATATAGCTTATGTTCAGATGTCCCCCAAGCCTCATGCAGTCATGGAGGTGGGATTTTCAGAGGTGCTTGTATGTAGAGTGCTTGGTGTTTGGATCAAGGGTGTGTGACTAGTAAATCAGTCCACTAATCAGTTTCACATAGTTCTGGCTAGGTTTAAAGATGTGAGTACTATACTTGCTCTTGTGTGAATAGCCTGCATAAAATATAAGAGACAGAAAGATGCTTGTCCCCCTGTTCCTTGTATTTGCTGCATTGTGTACCACCAACTGTTAACTGCAATGTCCCTTTGCCAGGCCACTCTGTCTTGGAGCTAGACAATTATCGATTGAAACATCTACAAACTGTGAGCAAAAATAAGCCTTTCCTCATTTAACTTTGGGAGTCATGTATTCTGTCTCAGCAATGGGAAAAGAAATTAAAATAGGGATATTATTCTTCATACTGCACTCTTCTCAACTGTGAGTTCTCAAAGGCCTAAATTATGTCTGATTTCTCATTGTAATGCTCAAACCTACATTCTGCCTCCAGCCATGTGCCTGGCAATGAATGAACACTCAATGACTATTGAACAGATATGTTGTAGTCTTTATGGTTACTGGCTTTCTTCACTCTCAATCCCATCTGGTTTATTATCCTAATTCGACTGATATAATCTCCTATAATGCCTGACCCCATTCGCCAATTACTCCTGGCTGGTAAAGTCCCACTTGAAACCACAGGTCTCCAGGATGGTGCCCTGCCCTGTCCTTCTTGTTCCCAAAAGGTCAGATCTTTTGTTTTTACTATATTAGTTTCTAGAGAGGTACTCTCTTAAGAGTAGAATACATGCTTCAGGAAGGCCCTCTCCTGCACAGTGCCCTTCCAGGCTTCTCCTTTTGATCCCTCATGATTCCACCCAGGTTTGCATGTCCCACTTACCTTAACTACTTTTTGTAGCTTTGTACATGCGTGAGGGAGTGGGACCTGCCTTTTTTAATCGGAAGGACTGGAACTCTGTCTACATTTTGGGAGTCTGTCCCTTTATAGAGAGCTTGGCATGTGAAAAGGCCAGTGTAAACCCAGACTCTGGCCTCAAATTATTTTTGCAAACTTCTCTTCCATCTTACTGCCACTTCTAACAACTCCCTACTTGCCCAAAATACCACAAATACACTCAACCTTCTGTTTAGCCTTAAGCTAATCCTTCTTTCCAGAATGCTTGCCTTTCTCTTATTTCTTGCTGTTTCTCTTGTCCCTCATTAGAGTCTTTTCACTTCAAAGTCCAGATCAAATGATTCATCCTCTGTAAGATCTTCCTCACCATCTGATTAGAATTTATTCCTCTCTTCCCTCTAGTGGCTTTTTATTTTTCTTTTTCTTTATTTATGTTTCTCTACAGGCTGATAAACATCTTTGGAGACTGTTCACCTTGGTTGCCCACTCACCATTCATCCACTGTCACCATATTATAACAGCTTTGCCTCCCTCACAAAGTACCTGGCATCATGTTTATAACTAGTCAGTGTTTATTCAGCAAATGAATGGCTCCCTCATCTTTTCTTTGGTACCATGGAAGACTCAGAGGAAATCCTGCTCCATGTCTTGCAAACTTCTCCTGCTTCTCTAACCACTTCCCAATCTGTATTCACTCTTTGTGCTGCAAATGCAAAAAAAAAAAAAAAAAAAAAAAAAAAAAAAAAAAAAAAAAAAAAAAAAAAAAAAAAAAAAAAAAAAAAAAAAAAAAGGCATGTACATACTTCTATATTTGCAGGGTTATGATGCTATAAGGGACTTCAGTGACTTCTTCCTCTTTCACAAAATGAGGAGCTGAGGCTTGTAGAGGGTAAAGAATTTATCCAAGCATCATCATTACACTGATAATCAACTCAGAACCAAAGCCCTGAAATTTCTTTTAGGTTTTTAATTTGTTTATGCAGTCCCTTTCCTTTTGCTGTTACACAGAAATGTGGGTAAATGGTGCCACACAGTGGCCAAGAGGTTTACTTTACCTAAGAGTCTTGTTTCTGGTAAGTAAAATTCCAAGCCACATCCCGCTCTTTTTTCTCCAGAAGAATGAGAGACAGAGAGGTCATCTTCTATAAATGACCCACAGGATATCAACATGGTCCAGGTTCTGCAGGCAGGAAACAAGAGCCCACTGTGTCATTCAGCATCTTCAAGAAGATGGGAGGAGAACCAGGATTTCTCCTATCTGATAAGATCTGACAGCATGACTCATCTGGCCATGGAGATTCTTACAAGTTTAGGAGAAAACAAGAAGCTCCCTAGGGCTGAACTTGGATCAGAGCCACCTCTTTTGGCCCTCCAATAGCCATAGTTCTTGACCACCAGTTGTCTTATGTACCTATGGGGAAGGAAAGCAAAGAATAGCTTGGCTGACTGAACATGAGGCTTGGAACTAGCTAGGCTATGGAATTAAGTTGGGGACAGATGACTGAAAATCTTGCCATGACCCAATGACACATTATGCAAGAGTTCTGAAATAAATGACCCTTTCCTTTTTCCCCTTCTGCCTGGGTTGGAAGTTCTAGGAATCTGTCCAAAGAATGGAATACTGATTGAGCTGGTTCCTAGCAGAATGAGGACAGAGGAACATTTGAAAACTGGGAGAGTGATTAGAGTGGATGGAAAATAGTGCTTGAGTGTGGCAGGGCTTAGGCATGTGACTGAAATGTATTTTGTGGGCTTGGATGGAATTTATGTAGCCAAATGATGTTTAAATTAAGTAATACTAAACATTAATTTGCTGGTTGGCTTGGAAATCATAGACATTCCTCACATCTAGGTCTCAAGATAACAAATTTCTCTTTCATCCACTCCCTTCCTTACACTCAGGGCACATGAAACCATTGGAGGCACTATTTGGTTTTTTGTTTGTTTGTTTTTTGTGGAATCGGGGATTGAACTCAGGCCCTTGCACTTGCAAGGGAAGTGCTTATTCCACTGAGCCATCTTCCTGACCCTGAGGCACTGGTTTTGGAGCTGGAATGTTTCTAACACTTGTCACTGAAGCCCTTGTATTTATGAAGTAGTCCATTATAGCACATCAACAACCTTTCAGCATCTAAAAATTATATCACAGTCTGGCCATGACAGGATACCACAAGGATGTCCACCTAACTAGCACTTCATAGCTCTGTGAAGTGGGAAAGACAGAATGGCATTATCTGCACTGCACAGATGGCACTCCATTGTCATTCAACTGCACAGATGAAAAAAAATGAGGCTGGGAGAAATGTTAATTAACTCACATTCTCAGTGTTGGAGATAGTTCAGATTGTTCCAGTCAAAATAACCTTTTGATGGTCAAGTCCCAACTCCTCACACTCCATAATGCCCATTTTCACTAACTGGGTTAGCACTACTTAAGTACACATTGCAACTGGGTGATCACCATGATGTCAGAGGCTTTGCCAAAAACTCACAGCTTAGTAAGTACAATATCTGAACTAGGAACCCAGGATTCAGGCCGAACCCAGGATTTAGGCCAAGTTCAGGGAAAGGCTGATTTATGACTTTTAGAGTCCTTACTATTTCCTACATGTTTTATTCTTACATGGTTTTAGCTAGTTTGTACCAGACGTCCTCTTACGTTGTAATTAAGTGTCAATCAGGGGAGGGGAAAATTACCTGAGCATAGAGAATAACAAACATCAAAATGCTAAAAATGAGTCTTTATCCTAGAACATCATCTGGACCAGGATGAGGATGGAAGAGATGAGGTGGAGGTGAGCTGGGAAAACAGAGCAAATCTAACAAACACCAATAACCCAGAAGACTAAAAGAGTATCTAATTAGCCTGGAATTAGACATTTGGGTGACAGCAAAAGGCAATAGCTGGTCAGATAGTTCAGCGGACTGAAGCACCTGCTTAGACAGGGATTAGGCATGTGACTGAAATGTATTTTGTGGGCTTGGAATAGTTGCTCAGGTTTGATACCTGGTGTGCTGTGCTGGCCCCATGCCCAGGGCATGCTGAGATGGCACTTGAGATTGTATGTGGTGGTGTGTGCCTGTAATCCCAGCTCTTGGGAGACTGAACACAGGCAGTTCACTATAAATCTGATCTACGTAGTGAGACTCTGTAGACCATGTACTAAATACATAAAAAAGGCAAAAGATTTGGGTCTAATCCCAACTTGGGGTCCTGCTCTAGTTGGGCTGCTTTGTGCAGACCATTCAGATTAGCGGCCATGTTGCAGATAAACTCATCCTTTGGCAGAATGGCAAAGTCTAAAGTTTCAAAACAAGGAATCCAGTTCTCTTCTAGCTTATGCAGCTGTTTTGGGGCAAAAGAGGGGGATTTTCCAGAGCCAGAGAAGCTAACCCTGAAAATAACAGTGTCAGTGTTGCTATTACATAAATAATAATTACCATACACAAAACTATTATTAGTAGGAATAACTTCTCAGGGAGAAGTTACTGTGTACATGACATAAAAATTAAACAGGGACTGGGGAGATGGCTCAGTGGAATAAGCACTTCCCTGGCGAGCACAAGGGCCTGAGTTCAATCCCCAGTTCTGCTAAAATTAAACAGACCATTTTGTCAGTTCCAGTCAATTTGATTCACCTAATTACTTCAGTGGAAAAAATGCACTCAACCTTTCTGGCATAAAACCAATCAAATAAACAATTTCTCCAGCTAAAGGTTTTACTTTACTCATGATTTTTGATTGACAGAGACACTAAGTCTGGGCCTTATTTGATTTTATGTTGCTCTCATCCCATCTGATATTCAAAAGAAAAGGCAGAGGCATTCTTGTAGCAAGCCCATGCCCACAGCACCATAGCTGCTCACTGCTCATCTTGCCTTTGCTAGGGCTGGACCCCATCTCTAAGTAAGAACAAGATCCTACAGGATATGCCCAGCATGATAGTGCACACCTGTAATCTCAGCACTTGGGAGGCTGAGGCAGGAGGATTGCCATGAGTTTGAGACTAGCCTGGTCTATATAGTTTAAGGCTAGCTTGAACTACAGAGTAAGAAACTGACTCAAAAAAAGATCCTGTAGGATGCTAATAAAGTTCTCTCTCAGGATGCTAGGGATTTAACTCAAGGGTGGTGTACACTGAAATACACTCCCAGCTCTATTTCTGAGATAGGCTCTCACTGAGTTGTGCAGGCTGAATTCGAATTTGTGATTCTCCTGATTTAGCCTTCTTAAGTAGCTGTGATTAAAGGCTTGTACCACCAGACCTAGATTGTCTCTCTCTGCTACTTTGCTCTCTCTTGTGGGCTGACAAATAGCGGCCAACTTGTAACACTCAGCTGAACTGAAGCAGTGCAGTGCTGGATATGGGAGGCCTACCTGAGGATTGTTGCCAACATAATTAAAAGGACTGGAGAAGAGATGTTGTTTGGAGCTATTGGTTCTTCTAGGCTGTTGGTACTCTTGGAGGAGCTTGTCATGATGGCTTTCCTGATGAACTTGGCTGCTCTCATTGTCAAAGGCACTCCATACATTGTTGTTGCTGAGAATGGCTACAGTTCACTTTAGGGAGCCACTCTGGTCCTTACTTTGAGCATCACTTCAGACAAGATGGTAAAACATTCAATGTTTTGGAGAAGCTTATCATGCTAGTTATCCAGATAGGACCTCAGTTATTCTCATCATCAGAGAAACTTGGGACCTCATTGTTGCTGAGGATGGCTGTTGGGCAAACTCTGGTTCTCACTTTGAGCACTGCTTCCTGGCTCCAGTACAGATCTTGCAGCCTGCTAGCCAAATCTTTCATCCATTGGAAAAGACTTTATAGCTTCCACCACTGACCTTGGGGCCTTCTTAGCGCAGATCCCTGAAAGAAGCCTGCATGAGACATTGTCATGGGCTCTTAGCCTCCAGTTGGCCTTGTGGGAGGCATTGTTATGGGATCTAGGTCTTCAACTGGACTCCAGCAGGACATTTCTGTGGGATCCAGGCCCTCAGCTGGATTCTTGATCTTTAGCATGTGGACAAATTTCTTATACTCTCTTTGTATATGACTTTTTGCATAACTATTATAAAATAATCTTACTTCTGTACATTACTGGTAGGTGCACTATATAATCCAGATTACCCACTCACCATGCACTCATTGTCTTTAGCAGTAGCCCTCTCTGGGGAGAACCAAGAAATTAGTAAGAATAGAAATCATTTCCTTTTCCTTTTGTGACTAGGGAAACACTGAGGGGAAAGGAGAGCCATTTCTATCCTGAGAAAAGCAGTCTCCTGTTCCTCGCACTGGCTTCTCTTGGAACACACTCTGGTAAGCAGGCTTTGGTCTGCTTTACAGAAAAAAAGGAGAAGAACTTTTCTAAGAATCAAGGACAAGGGAAGGGAAGGGAAGAGAATGCAGTCTTTCTCAATGGAAATTAACAAGCCTGAACCCTGACATCTCACTGAAGATCCTGACAACAGTGAATGCTCTACATCTGCATCTTCTGCCGCCTATTTTATCCTTCCCAGAAGTTACTGACCCACATTTTGTAGGACTAATTTAATCGAATACATTTATGAGTGTTCATTTTGGATGTTTGTGGTGAAAGTGATAGGCAAAAAACTAAAACAATAAAAGATGGAAGGATGAATCCTGGGGAAGGACAGCAGTACAAAATGAAAGGGTAAAAGTAGTTAAAAATGGAAAGAAGGTTGTGCAGAGCACAATTTCTTAAAGACAGGTTTGAGTTCCCAACCCGCCAAAATCAATTTTCTAACTCATCTCACTCTCATATGGTGCTGACATCTAGAACAATTGAAGAGTGTCACTTCAACAAATGAATAGGGAGGTCTGTCTCCTCAGTAAGGGACCAAATTATAAAGGCCCCTTGACAAATTCCACAAAAACTCTCTTGATTATTTAATGAATACTAAAGGTATGCATTTTTTAGATTCATATGTTTGAAGTGGGATCTCAGTCCATTTTATCCACTGCTTCTCTCTTCTCTCCCAGCACCGCTTCAGAGATGAAGAGATTGAAAGTGAAATTATAACAGCAGTTGGTCACAGTGATAGAGAAAAAAACTGATCTCATGTGGGTAATCTCCAAACGATTAGCTGAACCTCCAAAAGACATAGGGAAAAATGATCTCTGGACCTGACCTGTATGAGTTCGTGTTCTCTAAAACCAAAGAATGAATTTTAGGAACAAACGGAGGTTATGAGAATAGATTTATTGAGGGAAAGAAAGCTCCTGTCAGAGACAGGGGCAGGAGCGGGGCCCGAGTGGGTAGTTCCTCAGGAAGTTGTCTCTT
>PVKA01031630.1:0-26086 GCA_004027165.1 Ctenomys sociabilis | reverse complement strand
TCTCACCTGTCTGCCAGCCAACATGCATGCATGCGCAAGTACACACACACACACACACACACACACACACACACACACACACACTTTTTGAGAACAATTTCCCTTTTCAGAAGAGTGATGGCTCTCTGTTGTTACAAACATCTGAGCAGCACAGGGCGCCCTTCCTCCACTCTCAGGCCTCTGCCTGCCAACTGCTATCCCCCTCCTCCTCCTGCCCCGGCTCCATCCAGCTGTGCTTGGGGTTGGGAGCAGCTTCCTGTCAGGCCCTGGGTGGCCTGGATCCTCCTCTCTCCTGGATTTCAGGAGATTTCAACATTTCTCAGTGTCTGCTCCCAAGGGGAGGGTGGAAGGGTGGGCTTTGAGGGCTGCTCTGTGGTCGAGTTCAAGGGTAAGGCTGCCTGCTCACCGTGCACCCCACTCCTGACCCTATGGCTCTCCCCACAGTCCAGAAGCTGCTGTTTGGGCCTCCTGGAGCCCACCTGCAGCTGCTGTGGGCTCTGCTCCTGGGCCTGGGATGGTCAGGGATTCTGGACATTCTTCTGGTTTCCACTATAGCAGGGACCCATGTGATTTCCCAGCCAATGAAGGTTTCTCACTGCAGCCTCTTCCTCTCCTGCCACTTTTCCAAATAATAACTTGTTGCCCTTCCTGCCAGACTCTGCTCACTGTAGAAAGTACAGTTTGTGTTGGGGGAGGAACAAGAGGCAAGTGCATGCTGGGTCTACTTAGTTTCTTACCAGACATTTGAAGAGAGTGGTGGTGGCGTTGCTGTGGCACAGCACTTGCCTAGAGTGCGTGAGACCCCAGTTTCTACTCCTGGTACCTCAAAAAACATTAAAGTTCCTGGCAGCACATGCCATGCTGGCCCTGCCCCGGGGCACGCTGAGCAGGCCACCAAGTTTGGTTGTGGTGGCGCATGCTATAATCCCAGTGCTGGGGAGGTTGGAAACAAGAGGATCACTATGAGTCTGAGCTGCATAGTGAGACTCTGTACAAATATATTTTCTTAAAAAAAAAAAACAGTTGTTGATAACTGTTTTTATTTTATGCCTAATTTTTAAAACTCAAGAGGGTTACTGAGCCAGAAGGAGTTCCACACGCATGGTGCCTCTAGTTATATGGTCTTCCCAGACTGGCTCCCTCGCATCTCTTCCACAGCTGCTGCCTCTCTCTAGGAGCACTGGTCCCTGTGTTCCTCCACTTTCTGAGCCCAAACCCTTTCTCTACCTTCAAATCTCAGCATCTTTTTTCCTGTTCTTAATGAAATGCCTTGTGATGATACTTCACAGTCCTGGCCTCTTTTTTTTCCTTCTATTCCATTTATTCCTTACCCAAGGCAACCATGTTTCCACCCTGTGGAAACTCTGGACTTTGATCTCAAGTATATTACAAGCAAAGGGCTAAATCCAAAGATCTTTCTCTGGCCTCACCTATCTTATCTCTAGTTCTTGCTGTGGTTCACCAGGCCTTCTTTGCCACTGGCTTCCTCCCACTCCTGCAGTGGTCTCTAGGCTTCAGGGGCCCTTTCTTCTGGTTCCATGGGCTCTTGCATGTTGGTGCTGGCGTTGCCCTTCTGTATGTCCTCTGGGAGCACCTCATGGATGCTCATGGCTCTCCTGTTGATTGGCGCAGACCTCCAAGTTTGCAGCACTAGCTCACTTTCCTCTGTAGCAATAACTTTGGTCCTAAACTCTGGAGTCCACAGTCTGAAGATACTTGCCCTGGAATGTCCCTCTGCCATCTCACTCAGCTATTCCAAATCCAGAGCCCAGTCTCCTCCCAGACTCCCTATTAATGGAACCTTCAAGTTACTCAAGCCAAGAGAGATAGCCTGCTGACTCTTCCCTCAGTCTGACCAAAGGAGCACAGGTTTCATGCCAGACTCCTCTGAGACACTTCTACTCACTATACGCACTCTGTTATCCCAGACAAGCAGCAGCACCCCTCAAAGCCTCACTTCCCCATCTGTAAAATGGGGCAATAACAGTCTCTACCTCACTACAACTCTATGAAGTGACGTATGTGAAGTGAGTGACATATTGTTAGCATGTAGCAGTTACACTTTAGCCACACATTAGCCACATCAATAAACATTAGCCACAATGACTCATAATAAGCTTCTAATTGAGGTAGATGCTGTGGTATACCCAGGTAATCTCAGCACTCTGGGAGGCTGAGTCAGGAGACTTTCCAGGTTTGAGTGCAGCCTAGGCAACTTAGTGACCTAGTGAGACCTTGTCTCATAATAAAAAAATAGGAAAGGCTGGGATGTAGCTCAATGCAATGGTCTTAGGTTTGATTACCAGCAACTTGGAAACCAAACCAAAAGCAAATAGAAAACCAAAACCCTGTTAAGTGGCTGTTGAGTTGGTGTTTAGTTTCCTAGTCAATAACTGGGAGTTATCCTAGACTCCTTCCAATTTTTTTTCTTTTTGGTCAACTCTCTACTCCAAAAGTTATCAGGAATTGTTCATACTACACCCTGGGGATGTTCTCATTCTTTCTTTTGACACCAAGACTCATCTGCTACTTGGCTGCCTCCCATCTCAGCTCTCTGTCCCATCCTGCCTTCCAGGGCTTCTCTGTGCATGCTGGGTGCTACTTAGTTTCTTACCAGACATTTGAAGAGAGTGGTGATGTAGTTATTGCTGTGGCACAGCACTTGCCTAGAGTGTGTGGACCCCAGTTTCTACTCCTGGTACTTCAAAAAAATTAAAGTTTTTATCAGCTCAGGGGCAGATAATGTCAACTGAAGATTCTGAAGGCCTGGGGATGAGAGTCTACAAAGCTCCCAGGCTGCCAGGGCTGCTATGCACAGCCCAGCTTTGATAGAACCATTTCTAAAATAAAGATCCGTGCTTTTCAATCCCGTCTGAAAGTCCTTAGTTAACTTCACAACTTCACCTATACTGTTTCTATTTTTTTGCTCCTATTCTGTCTCATATAATAATTGCCCAGGCTACCTATATTTCTTAAGGTGTCACCCCTTGCCATCACTTCCTGCCCTTGCTCATGCTAATGCCCTCTATAGGGAATGCCTTTTCTTCATTGGCCTGCCTCTCAGAATCCCACTCCCCTTTCTAAGACACTTCTTATATGTCACCTCCTCTAGGAAGTCTCCTTGTGTCCATGGCAAATTTCTGCCTTCACTGTTTGTGTCACTATGGTAAGATGTATCCCATCTCATTACAGTGTATGCACATCTGTCTTCAAAGATTTAAGATCTTTGTCCTTTTCTCTGTATTGCAAGTCCTGACATTGAGCAGACACTCAAATGAGTGTAAAAGAAGGTTGAGATGAGGAGTCAAGTAGGAACTTGATGTCACCTAAGTTCGGCCCTTCTGAAACTGTTGTCTTGATTAATACATCATCACCCCTTTATGGCAGTGTACCAGAATTCCTGGGTCAGTTGTTTGAATTTGTTTTATGGTGCTGGGAATGGTGCTCGGGGCCTCATGCATGCGAAGCAAGGGTTCTACCATTGAGCTATTCCTTCAACACACTTGTTATATATTTTTAGAATGGTCTTATACACTTCTGAAATGGTTCAAATCAGCATCAGAACCTTAGAAATCAACACCCCAAAGGCCCAGATGGTCACCACTGATGGCTAATTCCGTGGCCACCCTCTCAGTGTGGTCACTACACACACAAGCCAGTCCATGCACATGCGTCTCACACTGGTGGAAATGTGGTGGTAGCTTACCCTCAGGCTTCTCTCCCACCGTGGTGAGCTCAGACTCCTGGCTTGGCTCGCTCGTTCCATACACATTGATCGCACGTACACGGAATTTATACTCTCGGTCAGGCAGCAAGTCCTGAACGTTGAAAGAGGTGCTGCGGCATGTGGCTAGTTCCTTCCACATCTTGTCCATTGAATCCCAGATCTCAACACTGTAGGACTGTACGGCGCTGCCTCCATCATAGGAAGAACCGTACCAAGACAGGGTCAGTGAGGAGCTTCGGATATCAGAGGCACAAGGTATGCCAGCCGGGGGATCTGGCTTATCTGGGGATGGAGAAATATGCCCACTCAAAATTGCTGAACTGTAAGGACAGGGTTTTCTTCTTTGCCCTTTAATGTTAGGGTTGGATCCCAGACCTTGTGGTTGCTAGGCAAGTGCTCTGCTACTGAGCTACATCCAAACCCAAGAATGCTTGTGGATTATCCCTGCTGTGGGGCTGATCCACCCTGTGAATCCAAGTGAGGTTTCCCACTCCTGGCTCTCATCCCTCCCCTACATACTACAGATGTTGCTTGTACAAACCCAGCAGTACTGAAAGTCCCACACATGCTTACTTGCTCAAAAGACTTTCTTTGGATAGTTTTCCAGTTCACAAGCTATGGTTTCCTGTACTTTGCCCAACTCATAAACATATTTTTCAGAGTAAACAGATCGAGGAGGCTGTTCATGAGGCATGGACTATTTCCCATGAAAAATGTGTTTTGAGAGAGAGGCTCAAGAGTGAGTGTGCATCCTTCAGGCCCATGGCTCCAGTGACCTGTGACACAACCAGGGTGTCTGAAAATTGGGAAGTCCCTGCCCTGTCAAGGAGCAGCACAGCACAGCTGTTGCATGCTGAAGACAGACATAGATCTGCACCCACTCAATGGCTGTTAACTGCTTTGTGCCTCAGTTTCCTTGCTTGGGCAATGTAGCACTAGCATCGAAAGGTTGTTATGGAAATATTTTAGAAAATGCCTGACTTGACGATCATTATTGTCATAGTTACTTTAGGAGTTTATTTCTAACTTTATAGTACATAAACATTATTTCTACCCTCCCTCTTTGTTGTCTTGAGTTTTGGTGCTGGGTACTGAGCCACAACCCCAATCCCAACCCCTATCCCACCTCTTTTGTCCTTACTGGGCTGGTGTACAGGGGAATTTCAAAAGTAAACTATAATAGGAAGTCATAAGCACCCTTGACTAAGGGACAGAAAATGTGCTGACCACAGGAATGAAGAGTCACCTTTAAAAAAAATCATTTATTTATTTATTTGGTGCAGGGTCTTGCTATGCAGCTGTAATGATGTAATGATGCTCATGTCTAAGCCTCCCCAGTGCTGGGGTTATGGGCACGTGCCACCATGCCATGTTGTGCGGCAGGGATGGCATGAGATACTGGGGATCAAACCCAGGTCCTTGCATTTGCCAGGCAGGTGCTTAGACAACTGAGCTATCTCCCCAGCCCAAGGGTCAGCCTTTTGGCTGGCTTCCTCTCCATGCAGATGATCTGGGCTCAGAACCAGCATGTTGCCAACTTCAGGTCAAACCACAGTGCTCACCACTTTGATGACGCTTTTGAATTTTCTGGCTTTTGTTAGTTGCTTATCTGAACAAAATTCCCATTTTTTCAGAATTAGTTTCTGCAGTTAGTTAGCTACAGATAGCTACAATCAACCTTCATCACCTATAACATAGTTTGAGTTGATTTTGGTACAATGTCAGAGCCATTTCTACTGCTGCAGTCAGGCTGGAGGCCTCCTGTGATGAAACCACTTTCACTGGTTGTTTAATGTGTTCTCTTAGACAAATTGTCCTGAAAGATATACTGGTCTTTTTAGAAACATTTCTGGTGTTGGCTAAGATGTTTACTGTTCTAAACTCTCTTAGAAGCAAGTGGTTGAAATCCTTTCCAGGCCATCTAGGGAAGTTAAAAAAAAATCTACAGAGAGATAAAGACACTCACTGCTTCTCAGATCCTAGAAAACTACCTGCAAAATGTGACTGGACACAGATACAGTCCACTGGCTGATTTTCCCTTTTCTGCTTTGGCAAAAAAGACAACTTGGAAAAATGAGTTTTACAGAGATACCATTTGTACCTGCCCTGTTACTGGTGTTACTAACTTGTATAAGACATAGTTCATTCCCTATACACAATAACAAAAAAGGGAGACGTGGGGAAGGGACTTAATTCCAAATGAAATGTTGTTATATACCAGGAATTTGGTATCCAATGAAGGAATTCTAAAAAGACCTAAGCCTGAAGTCCAGGAGACTGAAGCCCCTTTTTCCCCTACCAGTCCTTAGAGCCAGGATAGGAGGCATGGATGGGACTTCTGTAGGTTAAGGAACCTAAGCCCCACAGAGCTGGGATGGTTAGGGCCAAGGATCACTGGGGCAGACCAGGGACTCCCATGAGCCTTCAGGATGACCCAGTGTACTCTGTCTATAAGAGACACCCTGGCAGTGCTGGGTAAAGGCTCTGTGTCTGGGGCACAGCCCTCCACTTCCTCAGAATTCTCCCAGGGCTCTCTGGAGACCTCACTGGCAAAATGGGAACCTCTCTAAGAGAAGGGCTCTGTAGGACACCACTTTCAAGATTTTGTGCTTAGCCAATATTCTTACTCCTGGGAAAATGATCTTGCTCACAAGGTTTCCCAGCAGGGCAGCACCCTCCCCTCTTTGCACACACACAATGGAAACTGATGTGTAGCTGTGCCAAGCCCCACCTGGACATCCCTGATGAATGCAGTAGCCGCTGACAGGCTCCTTGGTGGTGTGTCCTCAGAACAGGGCCCACAGAAGCTAAAGCACTTTGCTCACCAAGAGAACCTGGGGAGTGTGTGGCAGACCCTAAAGGAAATTCCACAAAGTCGGTAGAGCCAGACCCATCAGGCAGAGAGGCAATCAGAGCAGCATCTTCATTACGCTGAGCCAAGCATTAGGGAGGGAAATCTGCTCTTGCAAATCATGCAAGCTCCAATCTCAGATCGTACTTGAGGACTGCCTGGTATCTGGAGTTCGCTCTGCTTTTTTCCTTTAAAGCTATGCAGAGACCTGTTTGTCTCCTGCTCAGTGAGTGGCATTAAAGAATCCATTGAATCTGTTGCTGGCTCCCTCCTCCCTGAGCAGGCAGATGGGGAACAAGCACAGGAAGATACTAAGCACCAAAAATTCCTGTGTTCCTTGTTACAGCGTAATAATAAAAAGCCTCTAAAATAGCCCAGCACCACTCATTCAAACTGAGGGAAAGGCTAGTTTTAATCACCATTTTAAATATAAGAATCACAGGTTATTTGAAAAGAAAGTAGTTCTAAGAACATGCCACGAGAAGTTTACTGCTGACAAGCAGAAGTTGCACAAAGTGGCCTTAGTTGGTCTGTAAATGGATATTTCTAAAGCACTTGAAAGCTGTCTGGAGCAGGCTGAGCAATTCCTGTTTTATCTCACGTATGTCTTACATTTACTTAGTGAACCCTGATTAGATAATACACAGATATCCTGGAGATGCACAGGTAAAGCAGCTTAGCCAGGGTTTACTTTGGACTAACCCTAAATTCATGGACTCTGAATGAATACGGCTTTGCTGCTCCCATCAATGTGCGTCCTCATTTTATTGAGCACTTCTATTCTTAGCTCTGAGTGGGGGAGGCAGACAGAAAGCTCGGATCTCCATTCCATTCCCCTCCCAGGACGGCATTTAGTATGCTGCTCCTGCCAGCTGGCCGGCAGCCACGCCAATGGCCCTGTCAGCACTGGCCGTGGAGTAAGAAACTCAACCATAAAAGGCCAGAATTGCAGTCCGTGCTGTGGGGAGGGGGATGGGGAATGTGTGGCACTGTCCGGGGGTGGCCAGGCTAGGAGCAGGAGATACTGGTTATAGAAAAGGAGTGCAGAGTTGCTGAGCTCAATGCTACCGACGCAGGGCAGATGAGACAGACCGCCAAGGGAAAGTGGGGATTGATGCCTGCTGATGGGACGGGGTGTGGGGCCAAATGATACCTTCAGTATGGTCCAGGCATACATTAAGCTGGATCATCGGCACCAGTCCCTCCAGGAGCCTGACTCTTGGAGGGAAGCTATGGAAATAAGCACCTGGAGTCACCAAAGACAGGAAGAAGAAGCTCCTTGCTTCTTTATCTGTTTAGGGCCTGGGGGGGATGCTATGGAGCTTCCCACGGCTCAATGTGAGAAAACAATGGGGAAACTGACATCATGAGACAGCTCCTCAAGAGGCTTGCATATCACCCTCAAGATAATTTCCAGCCCGAAGTACCTTTGCCTTGTGGGGACATCCTGGACCCACTCACATTCCCATGAGTGGTGTCTGAACATGGGTTGTTTGGCAGCTAACTCCCACAAGACCCTTGATACTCTGTTTCTTTGCTTATCTTCAGCTTCAGTTTCCCCATTGTAAAGCTGGAGACACAGTCCTGTCTACCCTAGTCCTGAGTGAGGTATGAGATGAGGAGGGAGGAGGAGAGCTGGTATCAGATTCAGGTGACCACAGAACGATAGAGTCACCAGAGGCCTCCAGAGTCATGCCTAGGCACTATTCTAGGGGAGGATTCTAGGGGAAGAGCCCTAACTGCTATAGCCAGGTTTGTTGGATCCTTTTGTTTTGTGTGCTCACCTCAGAAGCACACATGGGAAAGCCTAGGGCACAGGGGCAACATCAAGGCCTCCACACAGTTTCACGTTTTGTGCACTGCATGGGGGTCCAGTGGATCAGTTCAGTCTCTCCAAGACCAGCTGTGAGCCTGGTGTGAGGTCAGGGTGCACACTTCTTTTAAATTCACAAAAAGAGCCCACAGAAAGCCATGAGCAAATGGAAAACTCATTCAGGTCACATATGTGGCAACGCACATGCTCATGTGCTCTGTGCAAGGTCCACACGGCACAAGACACAGCCTACTCTCCACCTGTTGGTGCCTTGCATTGTCCCTCTACTGTCTGAGCTCCTGATACCTGGGAAATCATGACTGGCTGGGGAGCTGAGCATGATGGGTGTTTTGGGAGAAGGTGGCCAGCACATGAGGAGAGTGGTTAGGAAGGGAAGAGAAAGAGAGTTGAAGAGTCTGGAGCTGGACTTAAGTCACCACTGGGATGCTGTAGTTAGGAAACAGGAGTAAAGTTAGGATTAAGGGTGACCTCAAGAGCAGACCTACAAAGTCATGGGATATATAGTGAGGTGCAGTGGCACCCTGAAGAGTAGCATGGGGGGGTGTTTGTATGGAGGAAGCAGAGCTGGGGTGGGAGGAGAGAGCATATGTGCATGGCAGCAGACACACACTGCAGGATGGGTATGGAGTGTCACAGGGTTACCGTGCCTGGCTACTGCTAACATGGCAACACTTGGGGCTTCTGGGAGAGGCCAGCAGGAGTTTGAAGATATGAGAAAACTGGGGATGGTGGAGCCTACCACACAGAAGGAGCAGTAGAGGGCAGGACAACAGTGAGCTGTCCACAGCCCAGATGGGAGCAAAAATGGGCCAAGCATCAACACTTGAGCCTGGGAGTCATGACACTGAGAAAATTCATGCCTAATGCCCTGTATTTCTCAGAGAATCCAGAGCCAAGGCTGGCAGGGACATTACTAGTCAGAGATAAGGGTAAGAATTTCTGAGCAGCACTGATCACTCAGCTGAGCCTGGAGGTCAAAAGTGAGTTTTGCATTTGGAAGTGGCTATAATCTTTCGGCAGTATCCCAAGATCTGGGACAGGAATGGTGAAATCAGGAGTGACAGTGAGTTAGGTGACAAGGGGCTTGGGTGGTAGTATACATCAGGGACAGAGGACTACAGGTGCCAGAAGTTGGAGTGGAGAGGCCAAGGGCTCCTATAGCCAGAAAAGCAGAGAAGCCAGGAGAGCATGCACAGGAAGAGGGTTGGGAATGCGTTGGGGTCTGGAGTTTTGCAGCAGCTTGAAGGATAGGACTAGTGTGAGAGTCGGGAACAGGGCTGGGGCCAAGAGGGTGCAGGTAGGGAGAAATGGGCTGGGGCGATGCGGTCCCCCAGTCTGTGCATCCTGTTGGAGCTCTTGCTGCCCTCCACCTGCAACCTCCATACCAGTGGTGCCCAGACTCACCCACAACTGTGAGGTTAACCTGGGCCTGCCGGCTGCCCAGCTTGTTCTCCACCAGCAGCGTGTAGCAGCCGCAGTGCTCCTGGCGTGCTGCCAGGATGGTGAGCTTGCTGCCCCCGTCACTGTTCTCCACCTTGATGAATTCACTGTCCTGGATCTGTGGGCAAAGGCAGGACAGGTGCTGGGGACAGCCAGGGAGAAAGAGGTTCTCCCACTCCTCACATCAGGGACCCAGCTGGACAAGCTACAGTGGCTCAGGGCACTGCCAGAGTGGGCCGACCAGGGGGGACTGGGTGATCTTGCTCAGCACTCACTGCCCTCGCTCTGGGGTGGACGACAGGAGAAGGCACCTGGGCCAAGTCCTTTGTGAAGCCCACCCACAGTGGGTGCTGTGCCTGTGTGTGCTGTCCTGTTCAGTGGCCATGGGCCAAATGTGCTACTCACGTTTTACTTAAGTGGAAAGTAAAATGTCCATTGACTGATGCAGAGACAAAATGTGCTTCATCTAGACAATGGAGTGCGAGGAACTTATAGAAAGGAATGGATGCTCATTCACACTACAACACAGATGAGCCAGTATCATCATACAAAATAAAAACAAAAACTCTAGCATACACTTGTAATCGCAGATACTTGGGCAATGAGATGGAATTGCAAATTGGAGGCCAGCCTAGGCTACACAGGAAGTTAAGGAGCAGCTACACTGGAAAGTGAGACCCCTGTCTCCCAAATAAAATATCCAGCCAGGTGTGGTGGCCTGTGCTTGTAATCCTATCTACTTGGAGGTTGAGGCAGGAGGACTACAAATTGATCAGCCTAAGCAATTTAGTGAGGATCTGTTTCAAAATAAAAAGTAAAAGGGATTAGAATGTAACTCAGCACTCCCTGCATTCAATTCCCAGTACTGGGCTAGCACCCTTTCAAAAACTCTAGGCAAAAGATTGTATATGATTCCAGGGTGTGTAATGTCCAGAGCAGGCAAAAGTTGGAGGCTGGAAGCAGAAGGGGAATGATTACTAAAGGGCTTGGGGTTTCTTTTTGCGATGAGGAATCAGATAATGATGCTTGTACCACCCTGTGACTCTAATAAAACCACTGAGTCATACACGTTAACTAATTAAACAATAAATTAATTAGAGAGAAAACCTCACTATGCAGTTCAGGCTGGCCTTGAACTGGTAGGGCTCCTCCTGCCTCAGGACAATACCTCTGTCTTGAACTATATTTTAAAAGGGTTACTTTTGATCAGGGATGTAGTTCAGTGATATAGCTCTTGCCTAGCATGCCCAAGACCTTGGGTTCAATTTTCAGTATTGCCAGAAAGGGAAGAATGTATGTGTGTGCATGTGCATGTGCATGCCTGTGTGTGCACGTGTGTATAAATTTTATAAGATATAAATTATATCTCAACAGAACTGTTGTAACCTTTTAATCAGTTAAAATTAAATATTTAGTTCCTGGCTTCAGTTGCATTTCATGCGCTCAATGGCTGCCCAGGACAGTGGCCGCTCTAATGTTCAACACAGATTCAAGCACGTCCACACTACAGACACTCTGATGACAAGCTGGGACTTGGAGAAGGCCTGTGCTTCCATCTGAGTTCAGGAAGCGGCACAGGGCAAATGTGCTGAGGGATGCTCCAGGCCACTTTCTTTTCCCTGCATACTTTCTTCCCCGGTAATAACTCATCCCTGAGCAGCGGCAATCTGAATGGCATGAAAACAAAGTGATAAGGGGCTCAAAGTAAATCCCCATTTCCAGAAGGGCTCCCGGTCCAGGGAACCCTACCACCCCAGGGTCCCTGCCGACCACTCATGACCACCAATGGGAGACTGGCAGGATGATCAGGACCCTTAGGTTTCCTCCAAACGCTAGCTGTTTAGAAATTCAAATACTTTTCACAAGAACCATTACTATAAATTGTAATTAGGTTTCTGGGCCAGTTAGCCAAAATTCTGTTTAACATATAATTCTTTCATCCACATAGTCAGATCAGTTTGGATCCCTTCAGCACGTGGTAAGTTTGAATTGTTATCACAGACAGTCGTTAGTGGGCTGGCAGAGGATTTCGGAAACTTACTGGTGTACGGGAGGTCATCTGAGGTTTTTATTCAATTTTCCTGAGCCTGACTAGGATTCTAGGTAGAGATCACAATGAGGTGGGACTACGGGTAGCTTTATGATAAGGCTGTCTACACTGCATGGCTTGCTAGTAGGCTGCAAGAAAGGCTGGTATGAACTCAGGCCTGGTGGAGGGCAGGTGGTCTTCTCCATATCTAATGTGATGAAGAGTGGTGCTGTCCCCTCACATCAGCAGTTCTCACTCTTTTGGGCTGGGGCTGGGGTTTTCCTTGAGCCACCCACCCTCACGACTGACCTGCTTTCGGAACTTCATCCAGGTACAGGTGATGGGCTGGGTGCCAGTGACTTTCCCAAGCAGCTCCACAGGCTCTCCTGCCCGCACCTTCTGGTCCTCAGGGAACTGGATGATCTGAGGGGGCATTGCTGGGAGGGGACAGGGGCAAGTGAGTGCAGAGGAGAGGCCCAGACGTCTTCCTGCCTTCTGGAACCTCCAGGATAAGACTGAGGCCACTGCCACTGTTTGGAAGATCTAACCTCTCAGACCTGCTAGGCTTGTTCAAGTTTTTATTCAGATTCCCTCTGAAATAACCTATATACTTCATGGGGCATAATTCTCCATTTATTGGTTGTGCTATAATTGGTGGTTGACCCTAATTGTTTGCATCTGTATTTTACCTCATTCATTAACCTCTGGGTCACCATGTCTGATGGGTTCCATTTACTTTGCACTTTCTTTTTTTTTGGAGGAACTGGGGATTGAACTTAGGCCCTTGCACCTGCCAGGGAAGTGCTTATTCCACTGAGCCATCTCCCCAGCCCCTGCTTTATACTTTCAAATGTCCTTTCATGGAAAATAGAAAAGGGCTCCATGGAATGAGGACATACAGAACAGGAGACAAAAGCAGCATGAATAGGTCACTTAACACAAGCAGAGCGAGGGACTGGGAGGGGGTGGAACTTCCAAAAGGGACAGGAAAATTCCCAGGATTGGGAGGTGCTGTACACAAAGGCAGGGAAGAGGGACACAGGAGAGAACAAGGGTGAGACACTTGCTCCAGATTTGGCCTGACACACACAGTGCTGGACAGTCTGCAAGGCAAAGGAAACCCCCTGACCATGATGCCCACGTTCCCAGGAGAGGCTTTGACTTATTACCTGCCTTCGGAGATGTCTTGGAGGTGGGTTTCTTTTTCACAGTTGCATCACCTGCAACAAGAAAGTTCACATGTTATTTTCTGTCAGTTCTGCTTCTAGGAATTATCTCCTAAATCCAAGAAGGGTGTGGCATTGCCCACTGGGGCCTTAGCTGTGGAGAGCCCTCATTCCAATGTGTCCTTTGGAGACTTCCTTGCCTGATCATACAGACAGCTTCGAGGTCAGATAAATGCCAGTTCTCAGGGGCCTCAGCAGGAGTCCACAGAACCCCGAATGATAGAAAAACTCAAAAATGTCTAAGGTCCCACTGTCCTATTCAAAGATTAAAGCTCAAAACTCACTAACTACTCTCTCACCCAAACTTACAGGAAACCCAGAAAGGAAATTATGTCAGATAACCAGCTAAAATTAGCCTTTGGTGTAGATCCAAGGGTCTCAGGCTTCCTTTGGGTCATAAATTGTAAACTGGTGGCTTTCATTTTTCTTTTTTAAAAATTTTTCTTGAATGAATCTAGAATGAATGAATGAATGAATGAATGCTGTTGCCTTCCTGCCCTACCTTCTCCAAATACATAGAAAGTGACTCAAACAGAACCATTTTGCATATTTGTTAAATAACAATATGGCACATATGGAGAAATAGCCTCAACCGTCTTTATGGCTTGTTTTCATATTTCATTCAGGTCTTTGCTCAAAAGTCACTTAGCCTATTTATCCAAGTGCAGTGAAAACTTGCATGAACACAAACATCTGCATGTGAAGTTTATATACAACTTCCCCAAATTAGGAGCTACATCAAGCTCCTCAGCCTGAGAATAGATGGACTATTCACTGTACAATAGTACAGTGAAATTCATCAATAAAACCCAACAAACTATGCATACATACAACATAGATAAATTATCATAATTTATCTTTCCCTTCAGCCATGAAAAGCCATATTTAAAAGTTACATACTACATACTTTTACTTATATAACATTCTAGATTAGGCAGAACTATGTGCTGAATAAACAGAGAATAGATCAATGCCAGAAGTGGAGTGGACGAGCTTGAGAACAAAGGGGCACACAGATAGTGCTGAGGGGACAGAGCTGCCTTTTGCCTGGGCTGGTTATACAGCTTACATAGGTTTGCCAAGGCTCACAGAACCCTAAAAATAGTGTTTAGTGCACTATTTTACTTTGCACTTTCTTTTTTTTTGGAGGAACTGGGGATTGAACTCAGGCCCTTGCACCTGCCAGGGAAGTGCTTATTCCACTGAGCCAATGGAAATTGCACTTTAACATAAAAATGAGGAAAAGCCACATCCCCAATACAGTCTTCCTTAACCACCCTACACAAATCATCAGAGTACAATCTCTTGTGCTGCTTATTATGCTTATTCTGACTTATAAGCACCCCAGGAACTTATCACTATTTGACAAACTATACATTAATTTTCTTTCTTTAGTACCTGCCCTTCCCACTACAGCTCAGCTATTTGAGGGCAGGGCGCTTTTACGCTCACTCTGTAACCCTAACAAGTCTGGTAGCTGTGTGCTGAATAGGTGAGTTGATACTGACAGTGGTTCACAAACCGCAGACCCCAGAAGGGCAGTGCCATGGGCAGCGCGGCTGTCGTGGCTCCGTGGTCACCGGCAGGCTGGACAGCTTTGTGAATGGTCAGCTGTGCATTTCTACCAGCGGAGGGTGCTGCTACCGAGGAATGCCCCAGGAACACTGGTGGGGGGCCCTTTCTGGAGCGCACTGTGGGATCGCAGGCCCGACGGCCACAGCTGCATGGTTCTCTCACAGCCATCCCGGCTCATTTTCATCTGTGACCCATCTGTCTACCTCCATCACTCACTGAAGACCCATGTGCCCAGAACATGCTGCTCAGTGTATGCCACCAGCCGGGGCAAAGCAATGGGATACCGCAGGCCTCATCAGCCGAACTCTAGATGTCAAGACATACTGGTGTGCAGGACTTGCTATTTTACTCCATGGGTCCTCCAGGACATTTACAGATGATGGCAACACTAGTGAATAAACTAGTGTCAATATTAATTTCCTAGTTTCATAATCAAGTTCTTTATATGAGACTTCCTTTGTTTTTAGGAAAACTCACACTGAAGTACTTAAGCACAGGGAGCCTACAGGTGCAACTTTCTTACAAACTGCTCATAAAATGGTATAGATTTATATGTGTGTGTGTATATATGTGTGTGTGCACACATGTATGTGGAGCGGTGGAGGAAAATGAAAGGGAAGCAGAAGCAGAAGCAGAAGCAGAAGCAGAAGAAAGAAGAAGAAGAAGAAGAAGAAGAAGAAGAAGAAGAAGAAGAAGAAGAAGAAGAAGAAGAAGAAGAAGAAGAAGAAGAAGAAGAAAAGACAAGTTATCCAGCCAGCATGATGCACTTGCTCATGTGAGGCAGAGACAGGATGCCATGGCTGTGGGCACAGTAGGAAGGCCAAGCAGGAGTGGGGAGTGGGGATGGATCAAGAATTAGGGGAGATCTGACTTAGGGAAAGGACAGCCCAGGTGAGTGGCTGACAGGAGTGCAGAGTCCACGGCAAGTGCTGTTTGGTGGAGGTTGGCCAGAGTATAGGGCTCGTATCAGAGAGTAGTACAGCGAAGAGGTATGACAACTGAAACAAAAGAAAATCTGTGGTGTCACTGGTCATGGTCCTGCCAACTCACACAGGCAAGAATATCGAATTAGGGAGCTTCACAACCAAAGAGAGAGGCTTCAAGGGAAGGAGAGAGGTGTCTATCAGGGCAGATCTGACCTGGTCAGGAGTGAGGATGCCATCTGTTGAGAGGTGCTGAATGAAGTCTCTTCAGGTTTACACCCTGAAGCCCTAACACCCAGAGCCTCAGGATGAGTAAGAGGGTGAGGGTAGACCTTAATGGATTCTGACTGGTGCCCTTATAAGAAGAGATTAAGAAGATGGGAAGGAAAGAGGATGAGGAGGGAAAGAGGAAAGGGGAGGAGGAACTCATCCAGAGGAGAGAGAGAGAGAGAGAGAGGAAAGGAGAGAAAGGGAAGGGGGGAGAGAGAGAGGAGAGAGAAAAACAGAGGGGAGGGGGGGAGGAGAGAGAAGAGAGAGGGGGAGAGACAGAGAGAGAGAGAGACAAAGACAGAGACAGGCAGGCAGACAGACTGAGTAGACATCACACACAGAAGGAAAACCACAACCACATGAAGGCATAGGAAGAAGACAGCCATCCGTATATACAACCAAGGTGAGAGACCTCCAGACCTCTTCAAAAACACCTTTCAGTTGCTGAAACCCCAACCTGGTGCCTTGGATGGCACCTCTGACTCCTGCAGCTTGGGTGGGCTCCGGTGGGGAGGTGTGGAGTGGTAGGGTGACAGTCCCTGCAGCAAGGAGGCAGGGCAGCCAAATCGGAAGACTTCGAGGTGCCCCTTTATGCAGGGGCCTCTGCTAAAGCTATGTGGGTAGAATCACAGCCCTGACTTACATGGCTCTTACAGTATTAAATAGGATCAAAGGCCACATTTTTTGCCCTGTAAATTTGGAGCTACTGCTATTTGAATTGGTTAGCATTTGAACCTGGCTTAGTCCTTATCAGTAAAACCAATTATAAGTATTAACATTATTTATTCTATACATATGTTATATGAGCATCTTCTGGAATCCATTAAGGGTGTTTTGGGCTCACAAGAGAAAAGAGTCACTGGATTCTAAACCTGTTTCTTGGCAGGAGCTTCTGAAGCAAACATGAACATGGTACTTCCTCAATTTATGAAAGAGACAGAACCTCGTAAGGGTCAGGTGGCTTGCCAAGTTGAGCAAGCCAGATAGGTCCCAGCTGGAGACAAAGCACAGCCTCCTGTCACCCCCCACACTGGGCTGCTTTCCTTTTTGAGCTGACACTCAGATCCAGGTGTCTGAGACCCCTTCTGTCCCTTTGCCGAGTGGCAGAGGCACCATGGGCTCTTACGTTTATTCTGCGTCGCCACCTGCAAAGTTGTGTGGCTCAAAGCTCACTGTTTAACCTCTCAAAGCTTCAGTTTCCTTATTTAAAAAAATGTGGAGAGCATAAATAAAGTTTGCTGTAAAGAAACTGTAGCATGCAGTGCCTGCCCTACCACCAGGAATCCCTCCTTCCTACACAGAGATCCCTTCTCTGCCCCAGGGAACAAGTTTAGCGCCTTCACTCCTTGGCATGCCGGTTCATGACAGTCCCGGGGCTACATGCATTTGCGGTCGCACCTTGTGCTCCTTCTTCCAGTTCAGATGCCCAGTAAGTGCTTTTGTCGATCTAGATGCCCAAATTTCAAGTGCTCCTCCAGCCACTAATCTTTTCCTGTCCTCTTGACTCACCCTCCTTATCTCATTATTCCTGTTGGCCCTTTGTCTCTCATCTCCTTCTCTGACATCCCAAGCTTTTAGCAACTGCCACTTTCAAAGAGGAATACTTTGGAAGAAAAATACAATTCAGGGGCCAGGGAGATGGCTCAGTAGAATAAGCATTTCCCTGGCAAGCGCAAGGGCTTGAGTTCAATCCCCGGTTCTGGAAAAAAAAAAGAAGACAATTCAGCTACCTTCTCAAATCCCTGGATGGCTCCTGGCTGGGGTGGCGGGTGGATCAGGCAAGGAGGGCAGAGCAGGCCCCTCTATTTGCAGGTAGTCATCCTTAGAGAAGCTTGGATTCATCCTCTGGGGTGCATAGGGCTCCTGACCCTGAGGCATATCACTCACTGCTGCTCTTGGAGTCACCTTTCTGTCCCTTTCCTGCCCACGTTCTCCCTGAGCTTGCTCTCTCCTTCTTCTGACTCCAGTCCCTACACCCAAACACCAGAGAAGCTAAACATATGCCGTAAACCCACATGCCCAATACCAAGTCCAGGGGCTTTTTCCCAAACTGCTCCTTATCCCTGTCTCTCCACAGGCCCCCTCCCTCCCCATATCCAGTCACAAATGTCCACTGATTCCATCCACTGAATATCTTCTCAGTCCAAGGCGTGCCCTGGTCCCCAGGCCTGTCCTAACACAAAGTGGCCCAAGTGAGCTTTCTCAGGTGCAAGCCTGAACCCCTTCCATTGTTGAAAGCTCTTCAATGGCTGCCCACTGCCCCTCACGACCAAGGCCAACTGGTCCTACAAGATCTTTATGCCCTGAGCCTGGCTTTCTTTTCTAGCCTCTTTCCATTTCTTCCATCTGGGAACAGCTTCACCATGCCTTCTGTACTCAATAATCTTGTTTCTCAAAATTTAGTGTGCATTATTACGACCTACAAACTTGTTACAAATGGACTCCAGGCTTCCAGATGCTGCTGGTGGCCCCTGTGGTACCCTTTGGGTGTCACTGTTTTGTACTGAAGGTCTTTTGGTTCCTCTTACACCAGACTCTGGCCTTTAGCTCTTTGTGCGTGCTCATTACCTTCCCTTGGCTGACTCCTATGCATTCTTCAGGCAAGTCTCAGCTTAAGGAACACAACTCCAAGGTGGGTCCACTGTTGTAGCAGAAAACACCCCCAGCCCTGAAATGCCACCGGTTACCTTGGTTAGTATCTAGGTAACAGCTCCTGCTCCAGTTCTGCTGGCTTCTGTCTCCTAGAAACCGCTTGTCACTATGATGCACAGTGTATAAATCAATCCCAAACAGACAAGTTGTTCTGCCTCTGTAATTCCTGCTTGCTCATTCCACTGAAGCCCTAGACCACCAGAGATTGGGGCCTGATATTCTGGGAATGATCCCAGTCAGTTTCTGTTGAGGTGAAATAAATCTGCTCCAAATCCTGGGTGTCATTTTGGTGTTTCAGCTGTCATTGCATTGTCACTGCTGAAACTGCCCCCACCCTTGCACATATGATGGCAAGTGCCCTAAAGACAGGATCAGGGCCCACCCTTTGCATCCCCACAGCTTACACAATACCTGATGCATGCTTGACAAGTGGTTAAAAAAGAACTCCCCCGCCCCTGTGAACCTAGGAATTCCCATGGAATAGTCACCCAGCCCTGGACGCTGATGTTGAGAGACACAGCCTGGGGCCTTGAATTGTTAGGAAACCTCCCCTGACAATGTCATGGAATACCCCCCCTCCCAATATCTGATGTCTGGTTCATCTGTCTTTTGCTTCTGCCTCCCCCTGCCTGAGTTGAACCTAGTTTTGGTCTCAAGACTCTTTCTTCTGTTCTGGGAGGGAAGGCTTTGGTCCCTCACAGAAGCTTACAGGTTGCCTAGTTTAAAGGCAGATGTGTGACCCAGCCCCCAGAGGAAAGGGTCTGAGAGGAGAATCAGGGAGCTCATGTTAAAAGTCTTATTACAGAGGGGTCCCTGGATTCTTCACTCTCTGGGGACATTTCCCTTTTTAGGTAGTTGACTAAAAATAGACATCAAACCTTCAAACCTATCAAGCCCCAAATCAGCATTCATTTTCTGTCAAAGGCTCCTGAAAGGGACACAAGCTGGGTGAGTATGGCTTAGCCCCTACCCCATGGTGCTGGAGAAGCCTGGTTCAAAGACTGAATCCTGCTGCCCAGGGCAGAACAGGTTCAAGGCTCTGGGTCTGTTGGCTCCTCTTGTTGTGCATACCACTCCCTTCCAGGGCATTCATATACAGGCTTGTGGAGAACCACAGGTTGCTCCCCAGAATTAACTCTGGCGATAACATTAGAAGATTCTAGAGGAACACAGTACCTCCTGTTACTGCAAATACCCGTACCCATATTCCCAGGACCTGGAAATGTCAGGATGTGGGCCAGCACTGCTTGGTGGATATCCTCTAGGTGCTCATCCGTCAGTTAACTGGTTTCAGGGATCCTGGGAGAGCAGGGCAAGGAGCTGGATGGAGTCACCCCAATGCCAGACTCTACACATGTGCATGAGGAGGGGCTGCAAGGCACTGTTACAGCTGCAAACCAATATGAGGGTTGGGAGTCAATGGGGTTGGTGCCCACTTTCAGAGTCATAGAAAAATTCCAGCTCCTCCAAAGTACTTCCTTCAAGTCTTGCAAGAAAACACATTCTAACCCAGATTGATATACCCTGCAAAACTCTCTTTCGAGTATAATGGAGAAGTAAAATACTTCCATGACAAAGAACAACTAAAGAATGACAAAGCCAAGCCCACACAGACTTGTTCTAGAGAGGGAGCAAAATGATCACAACCCCATGAATGAGAATGGCCACCAAATAGGGCACACAATCAAACACAGGAGAACAAGAGATGCACAATAGCAGTCCTTCAGTTATTCTTTTGTGTGCAGCAGCAAGATATTTCCTTCGGCACACTCTGCAAATGGTCTTCTCCTGCACCCTACGGGTCATGATTCCGTATGGGTCCACAGGGTGGATTTCAAGGAAATAGCTGCAGCTCAGTCCCACAAGTGACACTGGCCCCAGCAAGGGCCATGATCCATGTGCACAGCACACTAGAACTTTGTGCAATGTCCTGTCCCCAACTGTCAGAAATGCTGGTCATTTATTTGCCATCCCAGTATTTATCTTATGTTTTATTCTTAGTACTTCTTTACTGTTATGAAAACTTTTCTTAGTTCAATTGTTTTGAAACATCTAATTTTTAATATTCTGAATATTGCTTAATCTTAATTTTTGTTTTCAGATTTATACTATATCTTTGAATTACAATTTATCTAAAAGACATCATATGATATCTTCTCCTAGTATTAGAAACTTTAAGAAGCATATTTGTATTTTCTGTTGACTATATTACTTCTTCCCTGTCCTTTATACAGACAGACAGACAGACACACACACACACACACACACACACACACACACACATATATGAAAAAAAATACATGTATAACCCGACATAAGATTGGTGCTGTTTCATAGAAATCTTCAATGACCTTTTAAATAAGGATTCATGTAATATATTTTATATAGTCCTGCATAACTATCACTTTGAGAGGTCTTTGTTGTTCGTCCAGGCAACTTCTCTTGCCTTTTGAATTATGCACTTTGTTATTTCCTATATGCTACATCTGGAGATATTAAAATATTTCAAGTTTGTATAAATAGAAAATATTTTACTTTTAGTTTTTGAAGGTACGTTTGCTAAGTAAAATTCAAAGAGGATAGATCTTTTGTTTTTCTTTCAGTCCTTTATAGTTAGTCTAGTTTCTTATACACTTGGTCCTTTTTTTTTCTTTATGTGGAATAAAATGCAATTTAATTTTGCTCTTTCATAGCTAATATTTTTATGTATATGCTTTAATCATTTTTTTCTTTATAATAAGTTTTGGACAATTTCATTTTTGTGTATCTTAGTATGATTTTATTTAAATTTCTTGTGCAAAAGTTCCATTTTTCTTGGAAATGTGGTATTATAAGTTGAACTAAATTCAGAAATTTTAAATCTTTAAATATTTATTGCCTACTCCTTTCTACTTTGAGAATTCTAATATGAATAAAAAAAGGAGCAGTTAATGCTTATAATTTTTGTTTTTACTCTGATTTTTTTCCTCTCTTGAATTTCTTATAACATCTTAGTTATTGTTTTTTTTTAAACAAAACTTACATGTTTATATCTGGTAATCTGAAAAGCTAATCTGCACATAGCATCATGTGATAAAGCAAACATTGTTGGATCCCTATTACTCTGTTTAGTGAAATTTTGTACCTGTATAATGCTGTTTTCTTCTATCACTATTTTGTATTCTTTAAAAATAATAATAAAAAGTACAAACTAAAAAAAGAAAAATTCCAGCTCCTCTCCAGAATCCTGCACAAATCCCAACCTTTTTGGCATCTGGTCGCAGCCCTGTGAATTCCTCCAGGATTTAGCACCTTCTATAGACAAGGTCTAAAAGAAGGGTTTGATCCTAGGAAAACTTTCATGAAAATGAACACTGACACCGTAGGGTGCTCTCAAGTTGATAGGCATTTTGGTTTCTGAGAGAAACATACAGGATAGCTAAAAACACTGAGATCTGAGGTGTACCTTATAGTGATTGGGACGGAGCACAGAGTGCAGCACAAAGCCAGGAAGGGAACATAGGGGATGCTGTACCTGTGCTGTTCCTAAATCCCAGAACATAGAGGGACAGGGATCCGTAAAGAAGGGAGAGCATGCATTGCTTATAAAACAAATATTTATCATGGTCTATGCAGGTGCAAGCTGCTCAAGCTGTAAAAGCCCCCTGTAGAGATGGTCATTTATGTCTTTTCTAGAAGACCATCAGTATAGGAGTAGTCCCTCAGTCTATTGTCACACTGGTATCACTTCATCTGCATTTTCTGGGTCCTGGGATTGAACCCACAACCTTGCACATACGAGGTATGTTCTCTGCCACTGAGCTCCACTCGCAGGCCTACCCCCACCATTTTTATTTTGCAAAGCTTGGATTTAATCCAGACCCTTTGCACAGAGCAACATTCCTAGCTCCTTTTATTTTTATTTTGGGACAGGATCTTACTAAGTCTCTAAGTTATCCAGGCTGGGCTCCAACTTGTAATCCTCTTGCCTTAGCCTCCCAAAGTGCTAGGACCACAACTGTGTGTCTCCATGCCCAGTCTGTCTTCTGCTTTCTGGCCCAATGACTTTCTTCTTATGTCCTGTGCCTGAGTGTTGCCCCACAACAGGTCACACACTGGGGGTTGCCTGAATTCCCAGGTCCCTGACTCAGGCAGGGGAATTCGGCTGCTCTTCTGAGCCTGTGCATATCTCTCCCATTCTGACTCTACATTAGGAGAGGACCCACGGTGGGCTGGAGGGGTAAGCAAAAATGGAGAGTAGACTGTGGATTGGTTAGATAATGGCATTGGTTCAATGTCAGAGTGCCTGCTTTTGATCACTGCATTGAGGCTGTATTCTTAGGAGACACATAATGATTTAGGAGTCAAAGGCATGGTCTCGAATACATTCTCCATCTATATAAATGCAAATACATTAATATATACATAGGGAATGATACAATGGAACAAAATGTAAAGGTAAATTCTAGGTGAAGAGGATACAAAAATTCCTTGTTCTTTTTTCTTTTTTTGTACCAGGGATTAAACTCAGGACCTTGCACTTGCCAGGCAATTGCATACACCACTGAGCTATTTCCCTGGTCCTAAAAGTTCCTTGTTCTGTCACTGCGAATTTCCTGTAATTTTAAAATTATACCAAGGTGGTTATTCCAAAGTGCCAGTGGGAGGTGTGTAGCAAGCCCCTGGCAGGTCCCTGGTGCCAGAGTCGCACACCTGCTGCCCAGCTCTCAAGGGAGCCAGGCCTCCACCAACCCCAGGGCCAGCTCTGCCCACATCTGCTGTCCAGGGAGCTTGGGGGGCACAGTTGGCCCTGAGACTATGGCAAGACACAGAAGGTGGTGACAAGGACACAACAGGGACACTGCTCCATCCTGCTTGGCTAGGAGACCCTGGAAAAGACCACGTGGTCCCCAAGGCTCTGATTCCTTCATGTGTTAAGATGGAAACACTTACTACTGGAAGCACAGTGGTGTGAGGCTTGGCCATTACAAAGAGGGAGCACCAAGGTGGCAGTGTGCAGGAACCTGAAATGGTCTGGTTGCCTGACCCAACCCCAGCTCCTGCCTCCTCTCCTCTGCGCTATCACTCCTCTCCAACCAGACCACACCAGCTACGTTCCCCTCCTCCTTCTCAGCCTGCCAGGCTCCCACCCCAAAGCTTCCCAAACTTCCCCTGCTCCTTCCTATGCATACACCGCCAGGTGCCGGCAGGTCACAGGGCTTCTGTCAGTCTGTATGCTGTGATATTTTCCTTCTTGCTCCTCAGTGCTTGGCCAGTGGGTGGGCAGTCCACATAGTGGACAAGCATTGCTCGGTCCCACTCTTTGACAGCTGACTGACAGGGCCAAATGATCTTGCTGGGGAGGGACAGGCAGGTCCTGGAGCATAGCTCCATCTGTCTGTCACGAAACTCGCTCTTCCTTCGGGTAAAGGGATTTCTCCTGAGGTTGGGTACTGCTCAGCCGGAGGCAAAAGTGAACACATAGATACAGCCGGATCACTCAAGGAGGGGGGATGCCTAGGGCTAGATTGCATGGTTCCATTTTTAAAGGGGGAAAAAAATCCTATTAATGTATTTGCATATCTGCACATATATAAATACACAGAAAAAAATAACCGAATGTTTGCTGGGTGAGTGGACTTAGTGATGGAGGAAAGAGGACTTTCACATTGTACTTGATGTATTTCTTCACTGTTCAAAACTCTTAAACAAGAATACATGCACAAATTTCTTCTGGAATTAATAAGCAATAAATTATTCCCCAAAGAGAAAAGAATGTGCTGTAGTCCTAAAGACAGCCACCTCCTCAGGAAGCTCCAGGAACCAAGCCCTAAGGTGTCTCTCTGGCCCTAGGGTGCAGGCTTCAAAGGACAAGAGGGTGGGAAGGTGCAGGTAGAGGGGGACAGGAGCCATCTTGCCAATACCCTTGGGTAGCAGGATGGCAGCGGGATGCAAACTGATCTCAGGGTTATGGGGAGATGCACATTCCCATGCTCTGAGTCAGATGTCCGTCACTCTAATGTGGAGACTGTCTACCCACTGCGAGTCTCCCCTTGCAGTCGAGGAGGGCTGGAGCCAGGTCTGTCATGCGTGTGAGCTGGAATATTTCCTGCCAGTCCTGTTCCTCCCCAGTTTAGGGTTGCCTCCACTTACAGGCATCCTGCTGACCTCCCCGCTGCACCGACATACTCTGAGGGTACTGGAGTGAGGCTGGAGGTGGATCCACCTTTAGAGGCACAGGAGGCCTGCTTCTGCCAACCAACAGTGGGATCCTGCTCCTCTCAGGGCAGCTGCTTTCCAGATTGGTTATTTCACATCGGAAACAAATACTGAAGCTCGGCTCCCACTCAGAGGCTCAGAGTTAGTCGGTTTAGGGTGCAGCCCTTGCATTGCTGGTTTTCAAGCTTCCCAGGTGGGCCTCACATGCAGCCAGGGCTGTCAGAGGTGCTCTGGCGCTGGGTGATGACAGCTTGATGGGGGTTCTCCGCAGCCTCCCACTCTCCAGGGCCAGCAGCCCACGCCATGTCTGCTCATTGACCTGCTCCTGCTTTTCTCCTCTGACCTCTCCTCCCTTCCTCAGGATCAGGGAACAGGGCTCCAGAACTGAGGACCCAAAAGGTGACGCAACATGCCATCCCTGAGTCATAGTCCCTGGCCACTCCTCTAATAGTGACATCTTGCCTGCTTGCATTTCCCCATAATTAGCACAGCAAGGTTCAGCTACTACTAGTTTGGGAAAATAAAACTATTAACCTACTCCTTGGAGGTTTTTCTTTGTTTTGTTTCTGTATTTCCAACAACTTATTAAATGTTCCCTCTTAACAGTCAAGGTTCTTCTCAAGGATGTTTAACTCACTTTGGTTAAATGTTGAAAGGAAATTCTCACACTGTCCCACACCCTGCCCCTTACCCCCAATCTTCTGGCTGGCCAGTGCTCAAAGAATCCAAAATCATCATCAAATACATTGCTTTACGAAGAAAAGAAAGAAGAGAATAAAGTAATATCATAACATACTGGCTTGTAATGGGAAAAGAGAAAAGGCCTTTGAAGCACTCAGGCGCACTGATTCTCCTCTTCTAGTGTGGCTTATCTTCTGATTACCTTAAAATGCAGCGCCTCTGTGTAGCCAGTCAAAATGACAGGAGTCAAAGGACGATTTTGCTAACAAAATTACACTAATAATAGTCAAAGCCAGGGCTACCTTATAACTTTTGAGGATTTTTAGGGATTTCTGCCTTCAGAGGCCCCTTCCTCCATTAAAAAAATTATACATATCTTTGAAAGTAAATAAAATGTATATATATTACAGTTTAATTTTTTAAATTATATTTTAAACTGATCTTGTGTAAAGATGTCCATATTAATACTATGATAATTAATTTTTTCTTGTAATTACATACAATGGTGCATTTCTATAGATGTGTGAAAGCAGTGTAGATAAGTAGGCCCCAGGGGAAGCAAGACAAAGAGGAAAAAGGAAGCAGTCTGTCTTGGTCATGAGAAGGGTCCATCTTCTTTGACTTGGGACACCAGTGAGGGCCTTGCACAGGCAAGGTACGCACATGCCATTCTGAGGGCC
>PVKA01031629.1:8147-26192 GCA_004027165.1 Ctenomys sociabilis | reverse complement strand
AAAAAAAAAAAAAAAAAAAAAAAAAAAAAAAAAAAGACGTTCATAGGCTCAAAGTCAAAGGATGGAAAACAATACTGCATGCCCCAGCACCTCAGAAAAAAGCAGGAGTAGCAATTCTGTTCTCAAACAGTCTCAACTTCAAACCAAGAATGATCAAATGTCACAAAGAAGACCACTATATATTGGTCAGGGGAAAAATTCAAGAGCAAGAAGTAACACTCATAAATATCTAAGCACCAAACACAGGAGCACCCAACTATGTAAGACAAATCTTAAGGGACATGAAAAACTTAATGTCTAAGAACACAATCTTAACAGGAGATCTTAACACACCCTTATCTCAAAAAGATAGGTCAACCAGACAAAAAATTAGCAAAGAAATAGCAGAACTGAACAAGAGCTTGGAACAAATGGACCTGGTGGACATATACAGAGTGTTCCACCCAACCACAGCTGAATACACATTTTTTTCAGCTGCACACGGGTCATTTTCCAAAATAGACCACATACTAGTCCAGACGTCATGCCTAAGTATATGCAAGAAAATACAAATTTTCCCATGCATATTATCTGACCACAATGCAATGGAATTGGAAATAAATGACAAAAGAAACCAGAAAAACCCGCTAAATTCATGGAAACTAAACAACACCCTACTCAGCAATCAATGGGTCGTAGAAGAAATTCAACAAGAAATTCAGCAATATCTACAATTTAATGAAAATTCAAGTACAACTTACCGGAATTTATGGGATGCAATGATTCTCACCATGTCTTAATTCTTGTCTATTAAACTTTTATAATGTGGGGCATTGGAGATCATGATCAAAGTTATAGCAAGCAAGTAAGTAAGCACGTAGAAAGAAAGAAAGAGAAAGAAAGAAAGAAAGAAAGAAAGAAAGAAAGAAAGAAAGAAAGAAAGAAAGAAAGAGAATAAAGAAATTATACAAATTAGGAAAGATAAAATAAAATTGTCTTTGAATATATGATGATGATGTATGTTGAAAATGAAATCAAGATACTTTTTAAAATAAATGTAGATTGCATCAAGGTAGCTGGATAACAAATGTAACAAAAAAATTTTGTTGTATAATTACAAAGAACCAGTAGAAGATAAACAAAAATTCACTTATACAGTGTCCCTGAAATTGAAATACCTAGGTTTAAATACAAATATGCTGAGGATATAGCTTAGAAGTACAGCATAAGGTCCTGATTTCAATTTCTATAACCAATAAAAAAAATAAATATCTAAGTATCTATCAGACTTACATGAGGAAATGTGACCTTCTGCTTAAGGAAATAATATAAAAGCTAAATGTAGATATTTTTTGTTTATTAATAGGAAAGCGCAGTGATTTCAGATTTTTCCAACTTACATCATGGGTTTAAGTGAAATTCCAGTATACTAACTAACAATTTTTAAAGGGCTATTGAGAAAACAGTTTTCAGGTTTATATGAACAAATAATGCCAAATAGTCATTACGTAACTGGCTCATAGGTAAAACGAAAAACTGAGATCTCTGAGAAAGCAACCAAAGAAAATCTAGGTAACCTCCAGAATGGTGATTATTATTATCTGTCTTTTTTGAGATAGAATTTCTTTGAGCATTTTGTTCAAGACTTGAATTTCTTTAGCAGCCCAGGTTGATCTCGAACGCACAGGGATCTTCCCATTCAGCCTCCCAAGTGCAAGGATTACAGGTATATGTCATTATTCCCAACTTAATTTTTAGATGTAGCACATAAGAACATGATCAAAAGAAAGCAAGCTTTGACAATCTGGACAGAAAGCTTGATACAGGTATAAAAAGAGAATTATGCTATTAACTGTAATGAAAAGTAGTTTGTGATGGGGCCAGGGAGATGGCTCAGTAGAATAACTGCTTGCCTGGCAAGCGCAAGGGCCTGCATTCAATCCCCAGTTCTGGAAGAAAAAAAAAAAAAAAAAAAAAAAGTAGTTTGTGAAATGCACTGTGGGAGACATACTCTATGGGGCCAGTTTTTGCAAGAAAAAGCAATGACATCTGTTAAGTAGTATCAGGGAAGGGTTAGGGAAGACAAAGAAGACTACTTTGACTCTGAAAAAATGAATACATAAAGACAATCTGTTCATTTTGTTTTCTTTTTTGTTAGAAAATTAGTAAGTTACTGTCAGAAATTTGCAAATCTAAATGCTTCAAAACACAATTATCTAGTCTCACTATCAAAATAAAAGCAAACTTAAAGCAGTTTCATTTCACAAAAAATTAAATTAAATTAAAACTTCTGAATTCTAAAAAGCATTTATAAGAGAAAGATTGTTAGGAGAAAGTATTTGGCTAGGAAAAAGTAAAATATTTGCTAGGGGTGTTTCTAAAACATCTATTCCCCAAAATATCAGAAAAATATTTAAATCATGAAGAAAAAATTAGACAATATCATTTAAAAAGGGCCAAGGACTTGACCAGTCATCTGGCCATGTACGATCTGTACACAGATGGTAGTTACAAGAGGAAATGCTTGCAGCATATTTTATGATGATTTTAATGGTGGGAGCCAACTTGATGCCTTTGGAAGTTCCTTTGTAAAGTAGTGGGACACATTTCTGGGAGTGTCTTGTTCAGTCAAGTGATAGGTGTCTTGTGTCTATACTCTGTGCTGCCCGTTTTGTCTCTGGTGATGTCTCCCTGATCTTCTTCCAGAGCAGCATGAACAAAGCAGCTCTGTTCTGCTACCCATTTGCCCCTGTAATGTTGCTTTCCTGGAACCAGCCAACTTCAGAATAAATCTCTGAAACATGAGCCAAATTAAAGCTCACATCCTTTATGTTGTGGGTGTCAGGTGCTATGTCCCATCACCAGGAGAGCTGACCAGTACTTGTCCAGGGAAATTTTGATTTTAAACCATGACATACTACTACATACTTTTTTGTGTATTTGGTACAGGGCCTCACTTTGCAGATCTGACTCCTAGTGATCCTTCTGTTTTCAGCCTCCCCAGTGCTGTTATTACAGGTGTGTGCCACCACACCTGAACTTGTTGGCAGGCTCAGCCTGCCCTGGGTGCATGGCTGGCATGGCATGTTGTGCCAGGGATCGAACCCTGGTCCCTGTGCTTGCCTAAGCAGGTATTTAATCCTCTGGGCTATCTCATAGGTCTACTACTATCTACTTAATAGAATTTCAAAATCTGAAACATGAGAAGACGAGTAGTTTGCAAAGACATCAACTAGGAAGACCTGGTAGTATGTACTTATAATCCTAGCCAAAGAGGAGATTGAAGTAGTTGCATTATAAGTTCTAAATGAGCCTGAGCAATCTCATAATATGCTATCTTCATAAAATAAAAATAAATGGAAAAAAAAATATGCTATCTTCAAGTAATAGTAACAACAGCATTGACAAAAACAGCTCTGAAGAGTCGAGGAGATAGCTCAGTAGAATAAGCGCTTTCCTGGCGAATGCACAGGCCTGAGTTCAGTGCTTGGTTCTGTAAAATACAAACACAGAACAGCTCTGATTCATTGCTGGTTTGAATGAAAAATAATGCAGCTGCTTTGGAAGAAAATTTGGTAGTTTCATAAAAAACTAAGCATATTCATATAAATTTCATAATGTTGGCTGTGTTCCTCTTGATTTACCTACATAAATCAGAAATTTTTATCACAGCAAAAACTTGAACATAAATCATTATAGAAGCTTTATTTATAATTGCAAATACTTGAAATTCATCAAGAAGTGTTTCAGTAGATGAACAGAAAATCAAACAGTGGTATATCTATGCACTGAAATTATTTAACAGTAACTGTAAGTAAAATATCAAGCAAATGTAAAACCCAGCAGAAATTGTAATTACATATTACTACTGAATAAAGCTAATAGAAAAAGTTTATTTTCAACTACAGTTTTCCCCAAATGAAAAGGCAAAGCATTAAGCTTTTTTTTTTTTTTTTTGGTGGAACCATGGATTGAACTCAGACCTTGAGCTTGCCAGAGAAGTGAAGCGCTTTATTCTACTAAGCCATCTCTGCAGCCCTGAGACATTAAAAAAAAATAATAAGAAAATCAGTGGTTTCAGGGATTGGTAAAAAAGATGGTAAGCAGATGAAACATAAAGAAATTTTGATTCAGGGACCCTAGTCTATTTGGTATTATATTGATGCATACATTTGATTAAATGTTTGTTCAAACCAATGGATTATGTAATTTCATGACCTAAATGTATTATACTGCTTGGATTTTGGGTGATAATAATATGTGGTGTACATTCCTTTATTGTCCCAATTGTACCAGTATGTGCTTGTGACATTGAAATTGTGACAGTTGCAACATGCTATAATGTACCTTTGACACAAGAGAAAGCTTGTGTGTGCGTATGGTATTACTACGGAGAATGAAAGCAAATTATTATTATTATTATTAATATCACTACTATTATTGTTATTATACCACAAACCAAACTCATGACCTCACACTTGCCAGGCAGGCACTACACCAGCCACTTGAGCTACATTTAGAAAGAAGTCTATCCTATAAGATCCTATGCATATTAACATGAGCGTCCAGTGGGAAGTGAAAGTGGAGGTTTGCTTCATGACCTGGCAATGTACTCTATTTTGCTAGCTCACCACTTCTGCACACTCATTCATCCTGAGCCCTGTAGCAGCAGAGGGCAAATGGATAACTGTAAATAAAAAACAGAAGCTTCCTAAAATTTATGTATTATACTTCAGGTATTTATATTTAATATATCATATTATGCTAATTTTAATATATAACTAACTGACATTTGGACAAGATGCTACAAAACATCTCTATAAGGAAGACAGCATACAGTTGGAGATCATCTTTTCAGGAAAAAACTGTTAAGAACCTTCATGTTCTTGATGCAATACTAACTCAGCCTCAAAAATATACCCTTAGGAATAGAAGCATTTTAATCCGTCTAAGTGTGTAAATCTACCAATATAATTTCAGACTAAGTGACCTTTCTCCTTGGCATTTCTATTCTTCGATGTCACCACTTGTTAATGAACTGGTTCAGTTATTGTCATTTGATGACTTCTGCTTTGTCATCTTATTTCATTATTTGATTATTTTCTAATTGCTATTTTATGCCACTGTTTGATTCATCAGCATTTAATGTTCCAATTAATTGGCTTCTTTGTCTGAATTATGTGAACTTAAAATGTGCTGGATTTATCATTTGGTTTCTGATTTCTGATAAAGCATGAGCTTCTTTGGGTTATTCCATTTCCTAGACAGCAAAACTAAGGAAATATATTTGTATTCCTTCTAGGCATCTTTCATTAAAGCTTTCCTTTGCCTTGCTCTTTTCAATTTCTCATCAATGACAAAAGTCTAGATGCTTAAATTTTAGTTTGCTGACTTTTCAATTTTATATTATTTTTGTATTTTGCATGATTATACTTGATGAGATTTTAAAACATAAATCAGAATACATTTTATAATTATGTAAAAAGAAATTGGTGATTGAAACAAGACTGTGTTGGGGTCCTTCCTCATGGCTAGTGTTAACAAATATTAACTTACTGAAAATACTAAAAAAATTTCTAAAGTTCAATTAACTTTGGTGTTTAATAATTGATCATTGCAGCTCTCCATGAGAGGACAGCTAGGCCACATATAAATTAGTAGTGTCAATTTTATGCAGCAGTGAGAACTGAGTGTGAAATCAAGCTCTGCCTAAGATAAGTCTAATATCTTATATGTAAAACAAAAGTTACTAATTAGTCTTCAGTCTTATAGAATCACTTCTGAGGTTCTCCTTGACAAGGACTATGAATTCATGATTTTTTTCTGCTTCTTTTCCAGCTACAAATCATAAGATTCCCTGTCAAGGTGGAATTGCATTGCACTGGGCTACCATTCTTAGTTAAAACATCTCTCTGTACAGTTGTGACCTCCCTGGGATGACCCTGATCTTTCCATTCTGAGATGAAACACAATCCTCTCCATTTGCAGGACCATTACTTACTTTTTGACTTAAAATTGTTCTCTTCATACTTCTGTAAATCGTCATACCTGCAATTTGCTTAATCTTCTGAGTGCCCAAGTCGTCATGTCAGAAGCAGAGATACTAGACACCTTGGTTTTAAATGGGTAGAAGAGAGGAGAGTGATGTGAGGAATTCTAATTGTTCAATATGTTATTATTTCACTTAAGAAAGCAAATCACTAGCACATAGTGCTGTAAAGGATGCAGTCCAATAGGCAATAAATCACTTTTCTATAGAGGTATGATTATGACATTTTTAAAAATTATGTTTTAAAGAGAATATAAAATGGTAAAAAAATAAATAATAGTAATACAGAATTTCACTAAACAAAATACTAAGAATTTTACAATGTATTGCATGATGTTCTCTTCAAATTAGTTGTTTAGATGACCAGATAAATCAAATGGACTTTAAATGATTGGCACAGATAGGCATACACAAGAAAATGAAAGTCTACTCCAAGAAAAGAGGCTGAAAGGCAGGCTAGTACCACATTTCTGACACACTGGCAAATGTTACTCTTCTTAATTCCAGCAGAGGCAGTGACAGTAAGTTCAGCAGTGGCGAGTGGGAAGCCACGCAGAAGCCACAAGACCATGACTAACCTTGCCATGCACACGTTTAGGTATTTTATTTGAATTTAAGATAATTCAAACAGCGAGGGAGATAGCTCAGCAGTCTCGATACTTGCTTTTCTACCCAGGGACTAGGGTTTAATCCTGGTACCACATGCCATGCTGGCCCTACCTTGTGCTAAAATGCTGGCCACCTACACCAGGCCTGTAATCCCAGGACTGGGGATGCTAAGAAAGGAGGATTACGATGAGACTGAGCAGCATAGTAAGACCCTGTACCAAATACATAAAAAAAAAAAAAAAAAAATCAAAATAAGAAAGAATTCAACCTATTTCAGGTGTATACGGACATAATCTGACTAAAAGCGTAGAAGAATGATAGCGTTGGGTTCAAGCAAGGTAACATTTAAGAAAGTAGAGTCATTTTCACTGTAAATAGTGTCTTGCCATTACCAATTATGTTGATTGTGGAAATTTGCCCACATTATGTGGAACACGAAGGTAGCAAGTGCTCACTGACTTTTAAGTACCTGTGCCACATGTAAAGCACAGAGAATTAGAAAGTCTTCTTGCTGTGTATGGATTTTTTGATAGATGATAATGTGCCGATAACTGAGCAAATAAATTGTTTCTCAGAACATAATTTTCTTAAAGGTGTTTTAAAGTACAGGAGCAGAAGAAACTTCATAAACTTACACAGTCTTTTGAAATTTTGACTATTTCAATCGTAGATAATTCAGTTTTTATCTTAAGGGTACACAATCTAATATATTGAAAAACAAGGAAACAGCTCAATACTGCACAGAGACTACAATTTAGTTGTCTGTGTTGGCCAAATGTTTAAAAAGAGGTAAGGTAGAATAATTTTGTTTACTCATTTCTATGTCAAGGTGATTATAGCCCTTATGTCCAAAATGTAGAAAACATAATCTTGGAGGAGTTGTATTTATGAAAAAGTAATTGTATCAACATTTCTTAAAAAAACTGGGTGTGGTGGTGCACACATATAATCTCAGCCTTCAGAAACTGAGGCAGGAGGGTTGTTGCAATTTCAAGGCCAGCCTGGGCTCCAAAGTGAGTTCAAGGCTAGGCTGGACTTCCTAGTGAAATGTTGTCTCAAAAGGACAACAAGAACAAAAGCAAACAAACAAGCAGAAGAGTACAGAGAAAAAAGAAAGAATAGAAAAAGAAACAGCTGAATAACTCTTCAAAAAATATTACTTTTACTTCACTAGTGAATGCTTTATTCTTTAAAGAGGTGATTATGAAATTGTCCTGGCCCAGGGAGATGGCTCAGTAGAATAAGCACCTGCCTGGCAAAGAAAGAAAGAAAGAAAGAAAGAAAGAAAGAAAGAAAGAAAGAAAGAAAGAAAGAAAGAAAGAAAGAAAGAAAGAAAGAAAGGAAAAGAAAAAGAAATTATCCTGAAAATTCTTTTTCATGAGACAGAATAAAGCACTCCTTCCAAAACATCAGAAAATAAAAGAATCTCTATATTATTAGCTAGAGCGGTAAGTGATATTAGATTAGTCAGACAGATGGTTTAGTACTTCTCCTGGTGCAGATCATCTTCAATGTGAATCTTTGTATAAAATGACTCGGGGAAAACAGGTTTCACTGTCCATACAGAAAAATTCCCAGTAAGAAATCTGAAAACTTATCACTATCTCTTCCTCTACAAGAGGGAAAACGAAACATCTTATCATCAAAAAAGAAAAAGAAATCTGAAAACTTTGCTGGATGACTCTGAGTCATATAGGTCCTCCCCACTGGTAATATCACTGCCAAATGCATCAAATCTCATACTCATCACTGCTGTTGTCTTCTGGGGGTTTACTCAGTGTCTGGTCCTCCATTCTAATTTATTTTCCAAACATTTTCCCAGTAAACTTTTCATTAAAACTCATATTCAAAATATCATTTATTTATGTTCAAGAGAAAAAGTAGATGCTTTATTTGAAATAAAATGCTGTATCTAGTTAAAAAATATTCACATTTAGACCCTGTAGTAATTTGTTCTTTATTGTTCAAGTCAAGCTCAGAGTCTTTTGTGTCTGTTATCATTGGCACACATTTATCTATTGCCTTCACTTATTTATAAGGTTTCCTAGTGACTCAGCATTAAGGTCCCAAGGTGCACCCATTCTCCTTAAATGACTCAATTTTAAACTTCTTTATGGCCCCCTGATACTTACTTCATTATGCCCAAATGCCACATGCTTTTTACCTGTTCATCTGCTGATGGACATACAGTCTGTTTCCCAGAGTTAGCTGCTATGAATTGTGTTGCTACAAACATGTTAATTGAAATGACTTAGACACAGGAGCTTAAATATCACGCTATTCGTTTTATTTGAGAATCCCCAAGTATAAAGTGCACAATGAAAAACAATGAATAGGGATTGGGATTGTAGATTTTTCTAGAAGGGAGAGAGATACAGGTGTGTAGAGAATGGGAAGGAGGGAGAGAGAGGGATGAAAGAAGAAAGGAAGAGGTGCTATGTATGGATCCCAACTCCACACAAAGAGTGAGAGCTCTGTGTGCTGCAAATATGAAAGACAAAGATAATAATCAAGAGATAGATAGAAAGGAGAGAGAGGGAAGGGGGCAGAGATGAAGAAGGAGTGATGAAATAATGAATACTAATTCCTGACAAGGAATGCAAACATTGTGTACTCCACCCATGTGTTAATAGAAAAATAAAACAGGAGCTCCATTTGTACTATGCCCCATCCACTCATTCTCTCAGCTATGACTTATCATGTTCTTTATTTTGTATGCATCTTTTCCACAGCTGAATAATTCATGTTGACTTAAAATAAAATTCATGCATTCATGCCACATGGTACCAAACTATGCAATACTTTCCTGTCTCTATTTTTTGTTCTCAGCTAACATTATGTATTATTCCTAAAAATACCATCATGCAGACATCCTTTGTGAGTACAGAGCAGTTTACGCAATGGTAATCATCGCTTGTATGACTCAGATAATATCCAACATGATGAGTTATTGATGTGATCTCATATTATCTTGAAACCTCTGACTGGACCCTTTTCAGTGTAGACTAGTTGCACTACAAAGGGTCCAGTCAGAAACCTAGAAGCTTCCTATGACTATCTGGTTGTCTTGGTCAATGAAACCTAATTAAAAAGTGCATAATTTTCCCTACGATATACTATATAAGGTTGCCAGCTTTTAGCTCCCCTTTTAAAATATTCTTAAATCTTTTTTTGGTTTATTTATTTGGTACAGGATCTCCATACACCGTTCTGACTCATAGAGAGCCCCTGTCTCCGCCTCCCCAGCGCTGGGATACAGGCCTGGGCTGCCCCCCCTGGTTTCCATGGCCTGCAAGGCGCACCCAGGGTTCCAGCACAGTATGTTTTACTGGAGATCGAACCTGGGTTTGCATGCTTGGCAAATAGGTGCTTAGCCCACCAAGCTTCTCCCAAGCCTTTCAGTTTCTGTGAACTTTGAGATCTGTGATCAGAAATTGCAAGTTTTACCATGTTTCTCCTCATTTGTATTATGAAATATTTAATAACTATTTATAGACTAGCAATTTCTTATAATGTAACTGCATTATTACACATTCTTACACTTTGAGATGAATAATGACAGTAATATGTCTAAAGTCAGAGGTAGTTCGCTGCCTAGTTCTCCCTTCTCCCAGTATTCCTTCCCTCAGTAGGTACAATCACTGTAAAGTCAGAAGGGATTCTTGTTTTACTTCATAATTTCTAGAGAATTATTAAGTAGAGTCTTATGATTAAGGAGAGTCTTTAGTAAGTATATTTTACTACTTCAAAGATATATCAGTTTTAATCCAATGTTCTACTACCTTAAAGGTACATCTTTTGACCCAGTGATAATTGTGCCATGCTATAATGATGCATTTACATCAGATATAAAAATGAATGAAAGTTTGTGACAGTTTAACATGTTTACTGTTTTGCGAAATAAATGAATTGATTAATGAATATATCACAGAACTGCTCAAAAATATTTTTCTATCTTAATTTAAACAAACAAGCAAATGAAGAATAAAAACTTTATTCTTTATCTCAAAAGAGAAACATATGGATTCCAAACTTCGAGGTTTGTTTGAAAATTGGGTTCAGTGAGTTTTACGCTCCGAGACTAAAAAAGGATCATATTGACATGAACGCTAAGGAAACTGGCACATTAAGATTTTAATTTAATGTAGTGATCCTATTCTTATATTTATATTCTGAGTGAGAGTTTGCCCTACATGCATTTCTGATAGAGTACCATATGATATTTTCATTTTATAACAACCTCCATCTGTTAACTCATTCACCCTCTGGAAATTTCAAAGAATCAAATATCACATTAGCATCAGAAATGTGTACCTTTTATGTGGAAGTAAATTCATTTCTATTTGACACTATACAAGGTATTATTTGAGGACAGGTTTTCCAAATGTTCTTACCCCAAGGCTTCATTGTCTTAAATATGTTTATTTTTGTTTTACTAAGCCATTCCATATAAGATAAGACAGCGCAGTATTGGTAACAAAATATTCTACAGTCTCGCAGAATTCTGAGATCTATTTCTTTGCAATAAGGATAAAGTGGAAATAGGTAAACCTACACAGAGGGATTCAAGTTAGAAGAACTAATTGAACTTGAGACTGGACTAAGCTGAAATAACACTACCCTATGTCTTATAAGGTCTGTTTTAGTGCAAAGTAATAAAATCAACATCTTCAATATTTTGAATGGTTTTATTTTTCTAAGTGTTTCAGAAGAGATAAAACCAAATAACTGACATACATGTAAATATGGACTCAGTTGTTAGTCAAACAATAATCATATATTTAGAGAAACCGATAGTAATAGTAAAGAATTCTCTGAACTTGGATTACCCCGAATGAAGCAAAGAGAAAGCATCTATACCAGAAAAATATGCTAATTAAAAATAAGACAATCAATGGCTACTACAATGTATTTGTCATAGTTGAGAAATAAGGCTAACATTAAAATATTACTATTTCTTGTAAATAATGAAAAATAAATAAAAATATAGTAATTACTAATAGTAAAGTTAATGAATGGGATGAAACTTTTAGGGAAGAAATAGACTTGATATGGGTGAACACAGAAAGAGGAGACAATAGAATTGGGCAAAGAAAGCCTCGAACTAAGGAACATGTGTGACAAAATATTTATCAACTCAACAAGAAGTTCTAGAAACAAAATTTATCCATCATAGAAGTGTTCTTCGGGCAGAAGTATTGAGACTTTAAAGTTATCCAGTTCTTGGCTGTAGGGTGCACATAAAAAGCCTCATCTCAATTCAAAGCCCAGAAATATAAGGACTGTAAACTGGGAAAGACTATTGTAGCTCTAGGGATTAATAGAAAATTATTTCTTTGAGGAGACCCACATTTACACCTGCTGGGCCCCAACAGGAGTTCTTTAAAAACCACAATTCTAGAATTTAAACAAACATCTTCTTTTGAAGAAAGAAAGCTCACACATATTATTTATAGTGAAACTTTGTTGGATCTTATATTTTGCTATTTATAAGTCCTTCCTGTTCTTCTATTGTCAAAATAAAGATAAATTGGCTTTGAGAACAATCAAAAGTTAACCTCCTACTCTGCATGATAGTAAAAGAGATAAGAAATTTTATCTCCTGCTATCACAGCTGTCAGATTCCACAAATTAGAGATAAGCTGCTGCATTTAACATTTACTCTAGCAAATTGAAGAATGAGATAATAAGTATTATCCCTCTGAGGGCTTTATGTGAGTCATTGATTGAGAAATTGATCTTCAGTTAAAACCATAACAATGTAAGTTGTGCTTTAATATGACAACAATGACTACAGAAATAATAATAGTGATGTTTTTGACATTAACTGTCAAAAAATTATAAATCATATGTTATCTGTGCTTGTAGGTAGGTTATTAATTTAGAATAATTATTTACCAGATTTGAGAGCCAGCCAGACAGCTAAGTGGGGCTAAAGGACCTTCTGAGGCAGAGTGCAGTAGCTGGGGTTTAACCTTGGTGTGTCATGCCCCCGACCCCTGAGGCATGCTGAGTTTGCAATTGAGAGGTTTGTTGGCACAAACCTGTAATCCCAGCACTTGGGAGGCTGAAAACAGGAGGATCACTGTGAGTCCAATCTACACAGTGCAGAACCTGTACCAAATACAAACATAAAAAGAGAGACAATACATTTACATTTTGAAATGAATATAATATTTACTCGCATTTTTAGTAAAAGGGATACATGACAGAGAAATGGAAAGCTTGATGTGAACTTGAGATTTCCTCAATGGGAATATGCTATTCTGTACATGTTTTGAGACCTTCATTTAGCACTGAGGAAGTTTTATTTATTTCAGGACTTTTTGTTTACTTTTATGGGGAGAATCGTGAGATAAACTCTTTTCATGTATCTATTGCTGTATAGTAAAATAATCTAAAATTTGACTGCCTAAAGTCTTTTTTAAAAACTCATTGTTACTATCCATAAGAATTAAAATTTCACGTTCCAATTTATACTTTTCATCATTATTTTCATTAATTGTAAATTATTTCAAGGCTTATACTTCTCATGTTTAATTTATACCTTTAGATCTTTTTATTTTACACAAAAAAACCCAGCAAAAACAATAACACAGAATTTCAGAACAAGATAGAGAGTAACAAGAGTTAGTACATTACTATTATCTTCAAAGTAGTTGCTCAGATTACTAGATAATAGGCATGAAAAATGATCAGATGATATAAACACAAAATTTTATTTTCAATGAACTAACACATTTAGTAGTATATCTAATTTAACTTACCTATTTATTATTTAATATATAAATTACCTTATTTCTTTTTCTTTTCCTTATCCCAGTTTCTCTTATCCTTTGCATAGTTCTTCCCTTTGCCAATATAAATACACACACACACACACACACACACACACACACACACATATATATATATATATATATATATATATATATATATATATATATTTTTTTTTTTTTTTTTTTTTTTTTTTTTTTTTTTTTTTTTTTTTTTTTTTTTTTTTTTTTTTTTTTTTTTTTTGAGGAATCAGGTATTGAACTCAGTCCATTGCACTTGCCAGGAAAGAGCTAATTCTATTGAATCATCTCCCTGGCCCCCACCTTTGCCAATATCTATTCTTCATTTTTTTAATCATATTTATTCTTTTTGGTTCTTATTCTCAGGTGACAAAACAGTGTTTACACAACTGAGACATTTCCTTTATTTATAAGTATGAGCTCAAGGTGTACCTATTTATCTATAAAACTCTCATATTTATTTTTTTTTATAGCTGATGAGTGCATCATCATATAGAAATACCACACTTTGTTAATAAATCTATTTCTTATTTGTTGGGCATTTATGTTGTTTTCAAGATTTAGCTATAAATAAGTATGCTGATACAAACATGAATGCACATATATCATTCAGGTATTTTTTTAACTCAGAAAATAGCCTGAAGGGGAATAGTTAGGTGAAATATGACTGCTAATTCTAATTTTTTGAGGGATTACCACACCGATTTCCACAGTGGTTGTACCAGTGTACAGATCCACCAAAAATGAAGAAGGGTTCCTTTTTCCCACAGAGACATGCTGGGTTGTTTTCTTGGTTGACTTATTGATGGCAGTCATCATTTATTGTGTGAGGTGAAATCTCAATGCTAGTGAAAGTAATATATATATATGTATTTCTTCATCTGAGAAGTATATATTGCAGATGCCATAGTACTCTGAAAAAGAAAATTTAAGAGGATAGCAGAATATGGAAACCTATCTCTGCGCCATGGATAGGAAGAACCAAAATAATGAAAATGGCCATATTCCAAAAATTGCTGTACAGATTGAATGCAATGCGGATAAGAATAACATAAGCATACCCCATAGAACTAAAAAATTCTAAAATTCAGTTGGAACTACCACAGACCCAGAATAGCAAAAGTAATTTTCCAAAACAAATTCAAGGCAGGAGGAATCATAATTCATGAATTGAAATTATTTTACAAAGCTACTGTGCTAAAATCAGCATTGTACTGGAAAAAGACATCATCTCAGATGCCATTTTGGTGTTGCGTTCACATATTTGAGGATCTGATTATTTTCCATTTTTATATGTTCTAGTGATAAGTCATTTGCCTCGGGGACAGTTGGCTAAATTATTTTACCACTTTGGGTGTTGTCTTTTCACTCTATTCTTGATCTCTTTTGATATGATAAGCTTCTTAGTAGACATTCCAATTGTTTGTTCTGTGGAATATTTCTCATGAAGTTAGGGTTTTGTTCATGTCTTCAAGTGTTCCCACCCACTTTCACCTGTAGTAGATTCAGTGATTCTGTTTTAATATTTTTATCTTTGCTCCATTTTGCCATTAGTTTAGTGATGGTGATAGGGGGGGTATACTTTTAGTCTTTGCCATGTAGGCAGCCAGTTTCTCCAGCACCATTGATTACAAAGGCTATCTTTCTTCCAAAGAAAGTATTTGGTCCCTTTGTCAAAGATAACATGGCTGAGTGTGATTAGAGTTGTGTCTGCTTGTTCTAATTTGTATCACTGAGCCCCTATCTTTTTATATTTTTCCAGTACAATGCTGATTTTTTCACAGTAGCTTTGTAAAATAATTTCAGTTCATGAATTATGATGCCTCCTGCCTTGACTTTGTTTTGGAAAATTACTTTTGCTATTCTGGGTCTGTTGTAGTTCCAACTGAATTTTAGAATTTTTTCTAGGTCTACGAGGTATGCTTATGTTATTCTTATCAGCATTGCATTCAATCTGTACAGCAATTTTTGGAATATGGCCATTTTCATTATTTTGGTTCTTCCTATCCATGGGCAGAGATAGGTTTCCATATTCTGCTATCCTCTTAAATTTTCTTTTTCAGAGTACTATATATTTAATGTATTTACCTTTTACTTCTTTTGTTAGACTAATTCATAAGTGTTTAAATTTTTAATGTGATTACAAAGAGTATTGCTTCCCTAATTCTTCTCTCAACAGGTTGTTTATGTATAAAAATGCTACTGATTCTTATAATTAACTTTGTATTCATCCAAATAACTGAATTTGTTTTTTTTTTTTTTTTTTTTTTTTTTTTTTTTTTTTTTTTTTTTTTTTTTTTTTTTTTTTTTTTTTTTTTTTTTTTTTTTTTTTTTTTTTGAATTTGGTTCTTAACCATAGAGTCTTTTAGTGTAGCTTTTGGGTTTTCTATGTGTATCATATGAGCTGTGAATAGTGATAATTTAACTTATTCCTTTCCTATCCTTATTCTTTTTATTACTCTCTTTCTAACTGATTTGACTAATACTTCCAGAATTATATTGAAAAGATTTGGTAGTAGTGGACATCCCCGCCTTGATCCTGACTTCAGAGTACAAGCTTTCATTTTTTGTCCAGTTAGGATGATGTTGGCTTCAGGTTTGTCATAAATCACATTCATCAAGTTTAGATAAAAACCTTTTACTTGGGGTTGGGGAGAGGACTCAGTAGAATAAGTGCTTCTCTAGTAAGTGCAAGGGCCTGAGTTCATGTCCAGTTCCACCAAAAACAAAGAAACAAAGCAAAATATTTATTTTTATTTTCTGTGGGGTTTTTCTCATAAATGAATGTTGGACTTTGCCAAAAGCTTTATCTGTATCTATTAAGATGATCATGTGATTTTTGTCTTTGGATCTGTTGATATGATATATTACATGCATTGTTTTGAGTATGTTGAAACATATATGCATGCCATGAATGAATCTTAATGGTCATGACATATAATCTTGTTGATTTCTGTATTCTGTTTCATATCATTTTATTGAGGACTTTTGCATCTATTTTCATAAGTGATATTGGCTTGTAGTTTCCTTTTTTGGTGGGGTCTTTCTCTGGTTTGTTATCACAGTAATACTTGACTCCAGGAATGAGTAAGGAAGTATTGTTTAACTTTCAATCTTATTAAAGAGTTTGAGGAGTATTGGCATTAAATCTTTAAATTTCTTGTAGAATTCAGCTGTAAATCCATCAAGATCTAAGATTTTCTTTGTTGGAAAAGTTATATTTACATCTTCAGTCTCATTAGCTGATTTGGGGTTATTCAGAATTATTACATCTCCTTGATTCAGCTTTGGTAATTCATATATATCTAGGAATCTTTCCACTTCTTCTGTGTTTTCCAATCTATGAGAGGAAGAATTTTGGAGTAGGCACTGATGATCTGAATTTGCACAAAATCTGTAATAATTTCACTAATCCTCAGTGCATGAGTTTATCTTTTCTTTCTTTTATTTATAAGGTTGGCTAAGGGTTTATTGATTTTATTTATTCCTTCAAAGAGGCAAATATTCAATTCATTAAATTTTTGTATTTTTTTTTTAGTAGCCAATGTGTTACTTTCTGCTTTCACCTTTATATGTTCCTCCCTTGTATGAGCTCTAGGTTTTTCTTGCTTTCTTTTTCTGGAAGATTTTGGTGCAAAATTACTATATTTCTACTTGTTTGCTCTACTGATGTGAGAATTCACTGCTATAAATTTCCTTTAGGACTACTTTCACTTCATCCGATAAGATCCATTACATTTCATCTGCTTTCTTTTTTAGTGGCACATATGTTCAATTTAATCTTTAATTTCATCAGCAATTTTTTGGTTGATTAGGAAGCTGTTATTTAATTTCTGTGTGTTTATGGAGTGTTTGTGAAGTTTTCTTTGCCAGTAATTTCCAACTTTATTGAAATATGGTCAGACCATATGCACCAATTCAATTCCTTTTGCATTTAATGTTGATTCTAAGATGTTGGGTGGAACACTCTGAAAACATCTACTAAGTACATCTGTTCACAAGTTTTATTCAGTTTTGATATCTTTGCTGATTCTTTTTTTCTATTTGATCTATCTCTGTGATAATGGGGTATTATATTCTCCTGTTACAATTGTATGATTCCTTATGTGATTTTCTGTCTATTAATAATTGCCTTAGATTGTTGAATGCTCTCACATTTGCTACATCTGTATTTATTGTTGTTATCTCTTTCTCTCACAGTTTTCCCTAAGAAGTATATGGTGGCTTCTCTTTTAATAATTTTTCATTTGAAATTTACATTACTTGCAAACAGAGGAGCTACACCTGTTTTTCTATGGGTTCCTATTACATAGCAGATTGTGTTCATTCCTTTGAATTTCATTCTATAAATTTCATTTGTATTAAATGTGCTTCTACTGTACAGAACATTGCTGGATCTTGTCTCTTGATCCATTCTGCCCATCCATTGTTATTAGCTAGTGAATTGATATTTTTTACACTGGTAATTTTAACTGATATGGTTTAGCTTATCTGTGTCATGATATTTTCCTGACTTTCTCCTTTGTTTCATTAGATGCTAAGCTTGGTGTTTTTTTTTTTTTTTTTTTTTTTTTTTTTTTTTTTTTTTTTTTTTTTTTTTTTTTTTTTTGT
>PVKA01031628.1:0-26092 GCA_004027165.1 Ctenomys sociabilis | reverse complement strand
TTATTTTTACTTTTTTATTTTGAATTTTAGCCCTCGAGTTTTAATTATCTTTCTAAAGTGTCTCTTAGGTATTCTACTTACAGATATTAACACTTTTGCTAGACTTCTCATATTTTATTTTAAATTAAAATTTAAAATGAAATTTCCTTAATTTTATGTTGTCTTTTTTCTATAATTCATTAATTTAGTTTAGTCATTTAACTAAAAGTTTGCAAATGGTAGAAGCCATCTGTTATAAAATTATTAATATTAAATAATGTATACTGTGGTGGTTACCGTTAATAATGCATGAGAAAACTAATTTTTCTTAGTAGAACCAAAGTATTCTCTCTCTCTCTCATATCCACATATAAATGGATTATATATATATATATATATATATATATATATATATATATTGCAATAGATATGTTTATTTTCTTGAAATTAATAATAATGACATTGTATACATATATCAATGCATCGCATGGGAAAGCATAAAAATATACAATTTTTTTACTCATACCTCAATAAAGCTGAAAAAATAAAGTTTTTAATTTTCATCTCGCCATACATTGTCTTTTTATAAGTTGTGTTAATATTTACATAGCCTCTGTATTCAGACACTTAGTACAAATGTTCCCCAACTTGCTATACAGTTACAACCTAACAAACTCAGGGCAAATTGAAAACATTCTAAAGTCAAAATGTGCTGAATGTCTGTAGTGAAAGATAGCTTGCCCCGTTGATGTCATGGCTCTTTAGGAGCTCACACTAATGGTACCTTGGGGAAGCTAACAACTCAAATTTGAAGTGAGGTGTATAATGAACTCCTATTGGAACTGACATCAGCATATTAAGAAATTTGGAAAATGAAACAGTGTAATATGGAGTACCTTCTGTATGAGTATTTCTACATGGCATCCTTCACCAGACTTGAAATCTCTGTCTTTGCAGTTAACAGAGTGATAACTGATGCACATGGCATCCTCACAAAATAAGATGTTTAAAATGAGGGGGAAATGAGCATGTTTTGAACAGGGTCCTAATAGCCTAATTGTGTCCCTCAACTGTGAAATTCTCCTTCAAGTTTTAACCCCTAGGGCTTCAGAAAGTGATTATCTTTGAACTTGGTGCCTTTAAAGTAGTGATTAAATCAAAATGAGGTCATGCTTGAAGGGAAAATAAATACAGTATACAATGTACCATACCTATTGAAACACAGAATATATTTAGATAGAGATATTCATATCAATAGAAACCAAGACTATTTGATCTCAGATTTCTAACATCCAAAATTGAAAGTTCAATTTTTCTTTCTTTTTGTTATTAGACAGCATTGTCTGGTATTTTACTTTGACTTTGTGAGAAAATGAATATAAATACATTTTCGATTCTCTTTGGAGATTGTGTCAAATATCCTGCATATTTTTAAGCTATTCATATTGGTTGTATTATCTTCCCATGAATGTATATAGTCTTGTGATTTAGGAATTCAGTACAGTTCACTATGGAGAAATGAAAAAGTGGTTTTTTCCTGCTTCTGCTCAAATGCTCATATCCTGTTTCAGGAACATCTAATATAGAGGATTTTTAGATTTTTTTCTTGCCTTGCGAAATTTTTCATTTTCCATACTGATGTGCATTTATATTCTGAAATATTTGTTTTTCAGAAACTTTTGAATCAATATTATTGCATATTATAGTTCTTAAAAATTTCTGCAGCAGGGCTGGAATTTTCAATGTCCTTTTTGGTTTTCCACATTCTTTTTGAATCCACACTGCATTACTCTCTTGATTGCATCTTTAAGGTTTTTCTTTAATTAAATTATTATAATATTAATACCATATTTTAATAGTAGACATGGGAAAATACAATATTGTTTAAACTGAAATAATTTACACATTGCATTTAAAATAACATTTGAATAAATCATAATCTTTACATAAAAATATTTTATTGAAATTAATGCTGATTTTTCTATCCATTTTAGTGATTTCCTATGGCTAGGCCATGATAAAACATCTGTTACTGCTTTCATATTTCTTCAAAGAGAGTGAATTAATACTTATTGCCTTTCCAGGCAGAGAGATGTTCAAAATCGTTCTACTGACCTTAGAATTACACTGATGCTCATGGATTTAATAAATGCTTCACTGTTGGCAATATGGATGGCATTGTTTCTCTCATTCAAAAACATGTTTTATAGGAAGGATTGGCCCAAGATCCGTTTATTTGCTTCACCATGTGCACCTTCACCACTTACCCAGAGCTATAGGCAGCATTTCTCAGATTAAAACTGTAGCAACTCCATGAGAAAATAGTACAACCTGTTAAGTTCTTTTTTGAGGCACTGATTCTCTTGCTTTGCTGATTTCCAAGAGTCTTCAATTTTTCTAAAATAACATGTTAATCCAAGCATGTGATTAGCATGGAATCTTTATTGAAGGAGCATCAAACATACCTCTCAGACTCATATTAGCCAATAAAAGTGTAGTGTCCTCACTAACATCTGGCTTCAGTTGGTGCTCAGATTTTGGGTACTGAATACTTGAGTTTCATTAAGCCAGGAGATTTGAACATTCTTGTGTGAGTAAATTATTGCTTCTTTAATATTACTTAGTGGCAGAGCATTTGGAAACACTTGAGTTGCAAAAAATGGCTAGAATGCCCAAGAGAAATTGATCACATTTTAAATATATTTGAAGAAATATAAATTCAAATTGTCATACTTTCTCACATTTCTGATGGTTATATATTGACATTTTAAAACATAAAATAATTCAAGTTGAATATAAAAGAGAATATCGTGTATAACTTAGATAATTGCAAAAGTTGACATCTACATACAGATGCAAAGGCCTTGATAACACCTCATATTATGAGAAAGAGAGATGTATGAACAAGAATAAGCCATCTTCACTGTATGGTAACGGGGAACAGATCCTATATATGGTGAATGTTTAAAATAAATTACTAAAATATGATAAACAGGTCATTATTCTTTCTCAAAACACCCCCTTGCATTTACCACAGCGACTCACTGTTCTCCTAGGTTCAGAAGCCGGCATGAAGCTCCTCTTGTGTATTTGCTTGTGCATTTCTAGCTCCCTGTGAGTCCCGCACTGATCAACATGTCATCTTTGATGATCATTTTGATTTTGGAAAAGCACCAGAAATCACAAACAGGGCCTGGCTGGTGAATGAGGACATGATGTAGTACTTGAAGACCTTGCTTTTCCACGGGATAGCACCGTGCAGCTGTGTTCAGTGTAGAAAAGCTCTCCCAGAGCTGCTTTCTGTGCTCACATCAGCAACACACAATAAAAGCAAAACAACTTTTTTCAATTATTTGTTCTAGATTTTTCAGATGAAGAAAAAATATATACATACAAAATATATAAAATTTATATACAAAATATATATATAAAATTTAGCTATTAAACAGTTTCAATACAGTTAAGATGTTTACAATCATTAATACATTGCATATTGTTGTCTTCATAGTATTAATTCAGAGGACAAGATGCAGACATGGTATCTTGTCTAAACAATATTAGCCCAAACTTTTATTCTCAGTGAGCTAAGAGAAAGTAGATGCATTATATATCCGAACTTTTTTGTGTATGTGTGCATGTGTGTGTATATATATTTCCTCCTCCTCCACACTTCTTTCACAAATACAGCTTCTCTAACTGCAGTGAAACATCATTCTCTGAAAAATCAAAATGGAGAAGAGGGATGTGTTAGAAGCCAAGAAGCTATTAAATCAATCAAATATATGAAGGTGGGACTTAGCCCAGTGTGTAAAGCAAACAAGCTGCCTCACTCCTGAGATGAACATCCTGTCTGGTTAAGGTTTGCTATCAGTTGCTAGGTAATCTAGTATCATGTGTTGCTAACTTCACAAAAGTGTAAATAAAAGGCAGTTTTGTTGTGAAAAACAATATATATTTGAATTACTGCCTCTGCCTTGTTTTAAAATTATGGTTTCTAATTGCACTCATTTTCCTCCAGATTACATGACTTTGATTCCTTTCTTTGTTAAGAGGCAATATATCTTCTGCCTCTGTCTCTGTCACTGTCTCTCTGATATATACATCTATCTATATCTATGTAACTATGTATCTATTTATCTATCTATCTATCTATCTATCTATCACATAATCATTTTTACTCTTTTCATGATAACTAGGCTGTGTCCACAGTTTAATAGCCTGAATTATGATACAGTAAGTATGCATATTTGGGTGTCTGGGTGTTTCTATAGTGTACTAACTTTCATTATTTCTAGAATAGGAAAAGAAATACAGAGCTAGATCAGTTGGAGACTTTACATTGGTAAAATCTCAAAAACGAAACCTCCATACATATTTCCATAGTAGTGGATCTAAAGGAGGCACTCTTAATCTTGTTTGTCTATGCTTTAACATTGATTTTCTGTTATTGAAGTGCATCAGTCATATATTTTGCTATTAAATGTTTATCAATTTTGTGATTCGCAAATATGGTCACTCACTCTGCAAAGACATTTAGGCAGTGATACATGGTAAAGATCCCATGCATTTCTAAAATGAGTTGAGTTCCATTCCTGGTAAATAAATAAATATGTATATATACATAAATAAATAAATGCATAAGTAAATAAATACTTATGTGTATATACAATGAACTGATAAATCCCTTCACATTTACCATGTACCTTTCCAATTGCATACAATATTGAGTACAAAGATGTTACAGTTTTTGTAGCTTAAGAAACTGTTCCATATGTCCTCCATGAATACAAAGCTATGACATCGAGGTTTGTGTAAGTATCCTCCAGATCATTCACACAATGCCGAAATCATCTGATGTGTCTGTCAAAGGTAGATCTATGCAAGAGTATATTCTATGTAAGAAGACAAAATGTCATATTTATATTCTCGACTTTATTTTTTCCTACCTGTGTTTATTGCACCATATCTAAAATTGCTAAATTTATGACATAAGACTTTTCCATGTCTTTCTCTAGGTGTTTAACAATTTTCATCCTTATGCTTAGGTCTTTAACTCACTTCAAATTGATTTCCCATATAACCAAAAAGTAAGTGCTCTGCACATAAATATCTTATTTCATCAGGACCATGTACTGGAAGGTTTGCCAATTTTCTTCATTAAATGGTCTTGGAAACCTAGTAGAAAATAATTTAAGTATGTACAAGAAGGCTTGATTCTGGGTCTCACCTCTGCTCTATTGGTCAATTTGTCTTTGATTTTCCACTAACTCAGTGTTTAGATTGCTGTACTTTGTACTCAATTTTAAGATACAGAAATGTGGAGACTCAAATAGATTTCTTTTTTCACATTTTCTTATTCCTAATGTATTTTGTATTGGATATTTTGTAATAATAATCTGTGCATTTTCATAAACTTAAATGCAATGACATCTAGAAACTTCTTTGAGTGGTATTAATATCATAACAACATTTTAATCTTCTAGTCCATGACACTGAATGTCCATTTACTTTGATTTTGTAAAATTTTTCCAGCAATGTGCCACAGTTTGAAGTGTAGCAATATTGTGCTTGCTTGGTTAAACTTAGTTATGGTATATGTTTCATCACACTATTGTGTGTGTCCTTTAAACTTTGTTCAATGCTAATGCATAAATAGAATGAATTTTAAGAAGGGACTTTTCTATAATTTTATGCATTTGTTTTAGCTTCTTTGTAATCATTGTTTTATTACAAATGAAATTATTTTATCTAAAAGTAGATGATTGTACTTTTGCTTTTCAGATTGGATGTTTATATTTTTCTCACATAATTGCTCTGGTTAAGATTTTAAAAAGTGAAATAGAAGGAGCAGAAGACAACATCACTCTTTGAGACCTCAAATGAAAAGCTCTTGGTCTTTTTAATGTGATGTCAGCTATCGGCTTTTTATGTATAGCCTTTTATTTGTTGAGTAAGTTTCTTTCTCTCCTAATATATTGAGTATTTTACAGTTTTTAAATAAAATTACACTAAATTTGTCAACAAGTTTTACTACATCCATAGAAATATTCATGAAGGAATTTTTATCCGCATTATTCTAATGACATGTTCTTTTAGACTAATGTCAGTATGTTGAAACAGTCTAACATTTCTCTTGGCCTGATTTGGAAATTCTCTCAAAAGTTTCATGAATATGTTTGTCATTATTGCATTAACATTGGTCTACTATTTTCTTCTGGTGTATATTTTCTAGTATATCAGGATAACTCTTACCCCATCCCAGTAATTAGTTTCAAAGTATTCTTCAAGTTTTGTAAGACTCTGAGGAAGATTTGTGCTAATTTTAAATACTTGGTACCATTTACTAGTGAAGTCATTTGATCCTAAAATTGTCTTGACTGTGAAGTTTTTGGAGAGGGATTAGTGTTCATTATTGTCATTTATGATAAATCTTTTATATTTCAGAAATTTCCATGATTTGTCATTGTGTGTTGTTAGTAAGTTATTCAATTAATCTATCTTATTCAATTTGTTGATATAAAATTGTTCATAGTAGTGTCTTAATTTTTTTAAGATTAGGATACTTCATCAGATTTTATTTCTAACAGGATCAGAGAGGGTGAAGGAAAGAGAGAGGAAGAGGAAGACAGAGAAGGAAAATGAGGAGAGGAAGAGGCAGAGAAGAGGGTGGGAGGGAGCATACAAGAAAGGTTGAAGAAAGAAAAAGAAAGAAAGAAAAAAGAAAGAAGAAAGAAAGAAAGACAGAAAGAAAAAGAAAGAAAGACAGACAGACAGACAGACAGACAGACAGACAGAAAGAAAGAAAGAAAGAAAGAAAGAAAGAAAGAAAGAAAGAAAGAAAGAAAGAAAGAAGAACAAAAAAAGAAAGCAAGAACAAATACATAACAGTGGTGTCTGGTTTTATATATTAAGTTTCTGCATCATTGTACTTTATTATAAAATAAGTGTCTTAGTTATATTTTCCTCGTTGCATGGACAAATACTCTATACTGAAAATGAAGGAAGGAAAGGTTTATTTAGCTCACAGTTACTAGAAGTTTCAGTCCATATTCTGCTTTCTCCGAGGCAAATAACAGCAGATCATGGCAGCAGAAAACAATGAGGAGCAGAGGAGGAGCAAGCAGCTGCAGCATCCACCAAAACTCTCTCTTACTTCTATGCTGACTGTGAAGACTGGAGCATCATAGCTCTTCTAAAGTAGTGAGGCTGTGTAGAGCAAGCTCCTCCGAAGACTGGGACTTCTCCACGAAAGTGGCGCAGGGCTAGGCAGGAAGCCTTCCTCAACTCTTGGGTGCTGCCCACCTGCAGGTCTGGGCCACCATGCTGAGAACTGCCAGAGCTGATTCAAACAAGTTGACACAAGGTATCAACTAACACAATAAGTATATTTTAACGTTGGGATATTTTGATCTAATGCAGATTTGACTGACATCCGGATTTGTGCAATATGTGGTCACTTTCAGATAAGCTGTCAAACTTTATCTCTGGGGTTCTAAGAATATTCTAGGAATGAAACTTGATTAGTTAGTATATATCTATTAAGTTCTCTTTTTTTTTAGAGACTGTTGTTGAGGCATAGAGAAGCCAGCAGACCAAAAACACCCACAAATGCTGAGACAAATATGTTTATGAAGTAATAAAATGTAACAGACAATAGCATCGATAAATATACTGAAAATTCACCTATGGAAGAAGAAATTTAAAAATTTGTGGTCAGATAAACAAATGAAGAAGGGACAAGGAAAGGCATAGTGATAGAATTTTGACTTAAATTGCGATGGAAGCATCAGACTTAGTATACAAGGATTTAAGTGTGGAATTTTGGAGCAAAGACTATTTGCATGTGAGCCTTTGTATTTTGCATAGCAGCCGTTTTTAAGAATCTATGTTTAGAACAAAGATTCAAGGAAACCTGGGACCATTCTTACATATAAATCACAAACTTCTTGAGTAAGTTATTGGACAACAAAACAACAAAAGTATTTTAATCAATATCAGTTTTATCCTTCCCCTCAATATTTGCATGATTTTTATGGTTTCAGAGAACTTCAAGTAATTATCTTTATTGTACTTATAAAGTTAATTAGCATGTTCTGGGTTCCATTGTGGATTAGATTTTTCATATGGCTTATCAAAGTGAAATTACATCAACTCATTCTTGGTTTCTTTTTTAGTTCAGGCTAAATCTACATTTAGGCAATTTCTGTGCAATTTAACCAGTTGGCTATTGAGACCTTTGATTGATAAGGAAAATATATGTCTGCTAAAAGTTTACTTAATTCTAAATAGCATCTTTTAAAGAAGATTTTTCACCAAGTATTTAAACGTGATGGTTAGGGAACATCGGTGCTTTGACTTAGAGTTAAATAGTCAACAAAGAAAGCTTTGGACTAAATGAAGACTAAGCAAATGCATAATAATTGGCAACAATTTTTCATTCTGTTACTTCTTTCCATGGCAATTTCAGATAGTGAAATGTGACAACTTAGTCATGCATTGTTCAAGGATTTCTTTAAGTGTATGTGAGAATGACTTGTCTGACACACAATAATATGCAGACCTTTTAGTATGAGCTATAATCATTGCCGAAGGCTCATTTTCTTAAATAACCTTCTTTGTACGATAGTTTTAGTTTGCTTTATTCCAAGTATAATAAAAGCAAAACTTTATATCAAGTGTTATTTGTATTAGTGGAATAATGCTTTAAATTTTGCAAATTCACCATGCTGTTTGAGAAGCAAAGCCAAATATTGTACATAATGCCATTTGCTATTAAAGAGAGAAAACAATTGAAATTAAAATGTGACAATTAATCTGATCTAGTATATCCTCCCATTAGGCTAGTACTAACACTAAATAAACTGCTGATGAAGTGTTATTGTTTAGAACATAATTAATAACAAATAGTGTTCTTCTCTATATTAATAAATCATGTTTACTGGTATAGCTGCGGGAAACAGAACACAAACAAGTCTTAAAAACAAACACAATTTTAATGAGCCTTGTTGAACAGGGCATTCAAATTTATCTACTGCATCTAATCCAACTTTTCCTGGGCAGAAGTATCTCTTAGTATAGGACACAAAAATATGCAGTAAATTGTGATGCATCATTTCTTAAATGTTTTGCTGATTTTTTTCACTCAGGTGTGTTGTTTATGTATTAACAAATATCTGGAAAAAGCACATGTTCTTTTCAAGAAACAAACACTGAAGTGGAAATAAATGAGCTACACATTTATTAGGAAAAATGCTGATCAGAGATTGGGAGGCATTACCCAAGGCTGGGAGAGCTGTCAAATGCAAGTGATGCAAATATGATCCAAAGTAAATGAAGACAAGAAAAATAAGGAGCAGGAGTTAGTACTATCCTAATGGGAGGATATACTAGATTAGAAGGGGAGAAAAGGAGCAGATGGAGAGAAGAGGAAGAGGACAGAGAGGAGAAGAGGAAGTTTATACAGTAACATAATGGTCTCCAACACAGATTTGAGTATCAGCTCAATCATGCCAACAGAGGCTCTCCATCCTTGGGGAAGCCTTAGCATTTCTACCCCTTTCAGCTATTGATTTTGAAGAGCACACATAAAGCATGAAGTTGATGGGGAATGTAGCATTAGATCTTTTTATGGTAATGAATGTCTAAGCACTAAACTCAATCAATAATATGCTTGCTGGGGCTTGGGAGATAGCTCAGTACGTACTGAGTTCAATCCCTGGTACCACAAAAATAAATAAATTAATTAATTAATTAATAAAATTCTTTTTATAAGGAGATCTAAGTGGCATCCCTATAGAAAATACAGCATTGTTCTCCTTGCATTGGAATACTTTCTGCATAATATCTTATTATTACATTAAATACTACCATGACCATTAAGACGTTTATTGAACTTGGCTCCTCCTCCTCCTGAGCATTCTAAATGTAGTACTCTGTTACTGAGAATAACAGCTACGGTGGGTAGCAACACACCATAGTGGTTTTGTAAACCACTAATCAGACATTAGGTTTTTAGGCAGTTTCCTGTCAGAGGGAAAGTATTTTTTGTTTCTAAATATTTCCATACTTTTCTAGATGCACGTTTGTGAAGAACTCATGTTCCATTTCTTATTTCATTTGAGCTGAAGAATTCTACCATCTCACACTCTTTTAAGAATCTATGAGGCTACAATGCTATATACAGTTAGATTTCTAAATTTCTGTATAAAACATTTGTAATTGATTATTCATATTTTTAAAATATTTTTTATTTTTCAATTTTTTCTCCATATTCTATAAGGACTTAAAGTTTAACATATCAATACTTGATGGAAAATATCTGCTGCACGTTATGCCTAAGATGTTTTATATTCAGACAGATAGTTAGGTAAGCCCAACTGTGTATGTTGCAGTGTAATAATAAGCTTTTCTTCTGGAAGGTAAACAACCTAAGTTTGCAGACCAAAAATTAGAGAAAAGGAAGGACTGCAAGGACAGCCAACATTTTGGCCCTAGACTTTCAAGGTCAGTGAGGACTCAGAACATAGAGGAATCTGCACTATAACATCCTTTAATTCAGTAATGTTACAAATTTCATGACCAAGGAGATTATGGGGCCACAGAAGAAGGTGATTGGTGATGTACAGTGAGTCTAAGGAGAGTCACATGGAGAGAAAATATTCTCTCAGGTTTTCACAGTGAACAAATTGGTCAAGCGATGGCCATGACTCATCCACAAGGCTGACACTGACAAAGGATCTGCAAACTGTGGTACAGGGTTAAAGGATAAATCCTGTGTTATAGGATAAATCCTGAGGGTACTTGACTGACCTTATCAGATATAAAAATTACATTTCTTGTCATACAGGTCTTCCTTTATTTTGGTCTTAACCACCGGCAGAAAAGTCTGAAATGGAGGTATTTAAAGTAAAGCCATATTGATATGCTGAGCTGGGAAAGGCTCAAGTCAACAACTTCTGCGAATAGCCCATTATTGTGGACTGCTGGACTGTGTTGCATATTTTTGCTGAATTCACGGACCTACAGTATTTAGATGCCAAATGTTTTAAAACATTTAAAAATCTGTCTGGAAAAAAATAAAGGCTACAAATAAGGTGGTGAAGTTTCAGTGAGCTCAGGCCTGAGCTCTGATTGCTGTCTTTCACTGTATCAGAAATGAGCTGCATCACACAGTACATCTGCCCATCTCTGACAGAACTCAACAAAAAAGGGGGTATAAAGGAAGGACTATTTTGTATCTGTATATGGAGAATAGTTAGAATAGATATACAACGCCTTTCTCTTAATTCTGTGTGAAGAAAGATTCGTACTAATATTGTTTGGACAGGATATCCTGTCTGCATCTTGTACTATGGATAATCACTAAGAAGATAACAATGTACAATGTATTAATTATTGAAACTGTCCTATTATAATCAGTTTTGAAACTGTCTCACTGCTATTTGTTTCTCAATAAAATAAAAAAGAATAAAATTGTACCCACAAAAATAAAGAATCTGTGTAGAAAATCTAATCACACATGTAGATGTTCTGCGTCTCACTATGATTACAGTTGATCAGGGGCTTCAGGCTCTGATAGACTATATTTTCTACCTTAGGCTTTCTGCCCCGCCAGTTGGATCCTCTGCCTGATTAGCTGTGAAAAGATAGTTGAATAGTTGCAGGTAGGTATGAATCTGGTGCATTTCCTGGTAAACTTCATAAAATACTTTGTTAGTATACATAAACATTTTTCCACAATGTTTAGAGCCTTACATATACTTAAATTCACTTTTATCATATATTTTGCTTTTTTAGTTTTGGATCATTTGTTGTCAGCTCAATGGTCTAACTTTATGCAATTAGTATAATTTATACTTCAGACGACATAATGAAATATCTCCATGAGGTTTCAGTACATCGGCGGAATACTGTTGAGCTTCCCTGGATAAATATCATCAGTGCGAGTGTGATGCAGCTCATTTCTGATACAGTGGAAGACAGCAATCAGAGCTCAGGCCTGAGCTCACTGAAACTTCACCACCTTATTTGTAGCCTTTATTTTTTTCCAGACAGATTTTTAAATGTTTTAAAATAACCCCATTTAAATAATATTTTCTGTGTCTTGATTGCCTACAAATCATAGTAATAAAGTCAAAGCTTCATTCCATTCCTCCCCTTCTGTTCTTTCACTTCTCATCAAAAACTTCAAATCAGTCAACCATGCTTGTCTTGTACACAATTGATATACAGTTTAGAAAAGTGCCTTTTCTTTGGAAATAATGGAAGTCCTTTCAGCCTATTTGGCAGGGTAACAATTGAGACTATTTTCTAAAGTATACCTGTTATACTTTGAAATAAACTTAGTTTCGAATGACTGATATTTCCCTTGCAATATACATTTCTATATGGTTTTCTTCTCTTTCCAAATTGTGCTGTTTCTGCTCATATATTAGCGACCCAAAATGACTTGATAGTTTAGATTGTTTTTAAAAATGTATTTTTATAATTTCTACTATTCCTTCCCGGGTCATTGTTTATTTAAATTTCATGTTTTCTTTATTACCACAATGACATTTAGGAATCATGTTTAGAAATTTAATGTTTTTTTTCATACAGCGTGTAGTATGTACTCTGAGCCTTAAATTTTAGTTTTATCCATACTTTAAATCCAGAAACTTCTTTTTGCTTTGAAGAAAATCATCTTAACCTTTCCATTTGTTGTGATTATCTCCTTTGTCTTTCTCTTTAAATTATATTTAAAATAAATTCAAAGACCAAACCAATACAACCTCTTATTCACTTACTACAAAGTAAGCAGTTCCAATAAAAACTTCAGTAACATATAATTTTTCTTCTTAGGATAAACTCATCTATAAGAAATGGAGTTACATATAATTCTGTGTGAAATAATGCTAGCCTTACCTGCTGTATTTGCTAAAATCAGGGAAAATTGTGGAAGATTCAATAGCACTGATTTTTCTGTAGTAGAAGGGGAAGCTATCAATCACACAAAGGAGTTATTGTAACATATGTAAGAATAAATACAATAGAATCATATATATGTATATTATAATTATTCAATTCCCTAAAATCATATACCACAACTAAGACACTAAAAACTTACTTCATTAGTTTTGAGCTTCTTTGAAAAAAAATATAGTTTTCTTTTATTGGTGGTACCACGGATTAAACTAAGGACCTTGCACTTTCCAGGCAAGCATCTAGTCCACTGAGCTATCTCCCTGGCTCCAGATATAGAGTTTTCTTAAAGAACTTTTAAAACATATAAACTACCTCCTTATCTAACATGCTTGAATTGGTAGATAGGAGCATCACCACAATAGATGTTTAGTGACAATTTCTTAAATTTTCTTTTCAAAAAGCAGCTATTTGTATATCATTTTTAAACATTTAGCTATCATCTTTATTTGCCTGTTTTCAAGTTGTAATGCTCTAGTCACATAGAAAGACTGGCTGACATTGTGTGTAACTACTCCTGTGAAATTATTCGCAGTTTTCCACTGACCTTTTTTGTTAATTTAATTTAACTTTATATTGAAAAGTAGAAGCAGAAGCAAAAATTAATAGAAAAAGTCAGAAACAGAGTAATATACAACAAGGCATATGTTACAGAGTTTCAAACAGAAATAGCTAATTAACAATTGTCACATTGTCTATTTTGCAAGATTGGGGAAATAATTGAATATTGGTCCTTGCTTTCAAGAAATCTTATTTTTTGCCTTTTTCTGTTTAAATGCAGTTTAAAGAATATAATAATTGATAAGACATTAGAAACAGTACACATGTAGAAGACCAAGATGGGAGGTATTGAACCACAGGTTTTGTTTACTCATTGCTCTCTCCTATGGAGTTACTCAGATCGCAGATTCAACATACAGTGTTAAACAAGATTAAAATTCTAAACAATAAGTGCTATTTTCAAAAAACAGTGGTGTAAATTATGAGTTCGTATCTGTATAACATTTAAGGCTATTCTGGGAATGTGGTTTAGTTTGTTGAATGTAACTTTTAAATGCCTCACCTTATAAGGCACATAAAGTTGAGGATTTTGAAAATTGGTGACATTACATTGATGTCTTTGTATAGATACATCACTTTATCTTTGTAGTAGTTTGCTCATTACACTTTGAGTTACCTGACAAATTCTACAATGCAATTATGTCAGAACATGGGTTTCATTAATGATTTAGTAGACTTGTGAGTATTCAAATTCAAACTTTTTTGGTGCCCCTAAGATAATTTACATGCTTACTGAGTACAAAATAAAAACTACACATGTCTCTACCTCACTAGCTAGCAGAGATTCTTCACTGGGTCTATAATTTAGTGTTTTCTACATATATTCTTTGTTACAACATTCCTCAGGTTGTATGTGATACCCAGATACAACCAATGGGGACAGGTCCTTCTCAACCTCTTTGCATTTTGAAATCTCTGCACACTACCTGTCATGCATACTCACATCTTTCTTTGATCAGAGGAGCCTTCCTTTTTTTCCTTCTTGTTTCTGTTTTCGGTACCATTTTCTGCACATTAAGCTCACACGTGAAAAGCTTAAAAAAGCTTCACTTAACATTTCTGATAATTATATCAAGACCATATGTGAGAAAAGGAGTTGAAAGAAAGACATATAGTCTCACTAACAGATTCACACTCACGTACCCAATAGGCTTGATTTTTCCTAGGTTAGCTAACTTTGATCTTTGATGTCTTGTCAAAGTTTGGTCCTTTCTGGCCAAATTATGAAGAAATTCCATATGTTCTCTATACAGTGCTACTTCCCACTAACATCACTTTCATCTGACACTGAATTATTTCTGTCCACTCTTTACAGATAAATTAAACGCATTCTATTTTTTAATGGTCCTGAGGGTTGAACCCAAGCTTATTCTACTTATTATCTATATCCCTAACAATTGTGGTAGTATGCTGTTGTCTATGTGCTATTATTTTTGTTGTTATTTTATTTTGAGATACAATCTGGCTAAATTGTCCAGGGTAATGTTGATTTTCCAATTCTCCAGATGTGGGATCCTAAGTATCTGTGACAGTGGGCATGCTCCACTACATCTTCTTTGTTCCTTAGTTTGAATTATGTTTCCTAGTCCTTGTCAGATAATGATACTAAGCAATAATATTTGTGATAAAGTGCTTTTATGATCTTGCAAGCATGCTCACCAGGAAAATGTACAAAGTTGGGTAGTGAGTTCCTACAGACTAATTGCCCTTTCCCAATACCAGAAAACCGCTGACTTTTTCAAATATCTGGGAGTTCAATAGTGTTTGTTAAGGTACTAAACCATTGCAGAACTAAATAAAATGTTTAGTTGCAAAACATTTTATTATGGTTTAATTTGACCAACTATAATCTAAGACGTTATATGAGGAATAAAGGAGGTTTCCTACTGAAACATTTTTTAGTTTTGTTTTCTTTTTTAAGCACTTATACCAATAGTCACACTTAAATATGCAACCTAATATTACAGTTCTGTTTTTCTTTGATCCACAGTTGACATTTCATAACTCCAACAATTGCTTTTTAAAGTATGTTATAATCTTTCTTGCTTCATTTCAACTGTATTTGACTGTTCATAATAAGGACATCTTTATTTTTCTATAGTTAATTCTTTTTTGCTTTGATGAATCTGGAGTTAAACACAGACACATTAATTAATGTGATCAGTATGGTCACTGTGTTTTCAGTTCTCACAATCATTTTGCGTTGATTAACTATAGTGGTACTTAGTTCATGAACTAAATTTGTTTCACCATTCTCAGAAAGATGGATAAGGTCATGTCTGTTATCCAAAGAATGGTTCACAAGTAGAATCCTAATTTTGCTGAATGCTTATGCTTGGGAACCAAATTCTTTGTGAATAGAAATGTTCTTGTAGTAAGGGACAACATTTTGGTGTTTCATGAAATTTGTGATAAAATAGTCTTTATAAAACTATATAGTGACCAGCAGAAAGAAGGACCCAATTACAGTGGATGTGGTGAGTTTAGAGCAGGCTGTGATATAAGTATGTGCCAACAGACAGGACCAGCAAGCTGAAAAAATTTTGAGGTATCAAGGAGAATATGATCCAACAGTTGGTAAATTCAATGAATCAGTGTTTTGCTCTAGCACATAGATGTTCAGAACAGACATAGGTGAGTAGGGATTACATTTTATATGAAAGGGCTTAGGTAGAACTCCAGCAACAGAAGACCACTCCCAGCTTCAACATCTAGAGAACAAGAAGAGTCCACACCCTGCACCAATCCTTGTGAAAACTTGGCTGGAGTGCACAACACATTTTAGGATTCTGATTTGTCCACTACCTCAGCACTGTGGACACCAGAGAAAACTACGTACTTCAAATTCTCATTGATTGTTTGATTGGCCTTCTTTTTCCTGTCTGGTTTATTAGGCCCTGCAGACTTCTTTCATGTTAGGCTTCATTTACCACTGTCTTGACCTCTTTCTGTTTAAATTATCCTGCTCCAATAAAGAGGAACATCACTCTGCAAGGGTAAAATTGTTGTATGGAAGTTCTTGGAGTATGTAGGATTTTATTATATAGCTAAAGAATCTGTTCCTATTGTGAAATGTATCAGTTTAATACAGTTTGTCAGTAGCTCAGATATGTTTGATGCTATTCATATTGTCAATTGTGATACATTAGCTAGGATTTCACACTTGTTATAATCACTTTTGTCTCATATATAACATAACTATGATTAGGTTCATAAACACCACCACCATTGTCCTATACCAAAGGACTGGGCGCTGAGACAAATAGATAGCTACATTTTATCATTAACAAATTTTGAAGATAGGTGCTTGGGATAAACACAAAGACAAAAGAGCAACTACATTTAGAAGATATTCTTAAAGAACAGACATTTTTAGGGAATCTTCAATCCTAGTGATAAAGCTATCTGCTATAAGAAATTTAAAAGCATCAACACAGGAAACAAAATACAATAGAAAATTGTAAGATGCCTAAGCAAAATGCAATCCCAGACCTATACTTCACCCAGCACATGAACGGAATACAATGAAATAGAGAAACCAGAGTTTATCAACTGAAACTTTCTGAAGTGATAGCATCAGAAGTTCAAAAAATGAAACAAATGGAAAAGGCTACAGAAAAATAATGCTTCAGGTTAAAAAAATGATGAACCAAGTTAAAAACATAGAATCAAACTCAGATAAAAAAAAAAAAAACTCTCAGTAAAAGGACAAATATCATGAATACCTAACATAAGAAAAACATGGAATCTATGAAACAATTCCAGACAGAAACAGAAATTTAAAAACCCGTTGAAAGTAAAAACAACAGTTTGAAAAATGGCAAAGTTAGACTATGAGATCTAGAGATAAGATTTTGTCTAGTGACCACAAAAAGAAAGATATTTTAAAAATATCAAGAGGCCATGAAAAGTTTGATCTATAGCTATAAGATAAAGCAAAGAAGAGCAAAATTACATTGCTTTGAGTAAAGGAGAAAATTTGAGAGAGTGCAAATATCATAAAAAATATGTTCACAGAAGTAATGGCTGAAAACTTACCAAACATGGATAAGGAATTTGACATACAAGTAGTTGAAGCATATAGAGCTTCAATTAGCCACAACCAAAGTAAAAGTACACCAAGACATGTAACAATTAAGATTCTTAAATTCAGTACAAGACATTGAAAACAGAGAAAATAAACAAGTCAACTATAAAAAAGCCCATCAGAATCACAACGTATCTTTCACCTGAGACCCTCAAATCAAGAAGTTTCAAGTGAGGTATGTCAAGCCCTAAAAGAAAAGAACCTCCAACCCAGATCGAGGCAACATGCAAAAATATCTTTCTAAATCAATAGAGAAATAAGATATTATTATTATTATTATTATTATTATTATTATTATTTTGCAGAACCAGGGATTGAATTCAGGACCCTGCAATTGCTAGGCAATTGCTTATTCTACTGAGCTATCTCCTGGGCCTAAGATATTATTATGACAAAGAAAATCTGAAAAAATTCATAACCTCAAATCAGCTCTCCAAATTATTCTAAAAGATATATTGAAAATATAATATTAAAACCACAAGCCAAGAACACCAATAAAAATAAGCTACCAGGCATAGAAAACAACTACAAAGAGGAGAAAGATAGAGAAGCACAGAGCTCTCAATTTTCTGAGGGTGAGGAAGGTGAGAAGATGGAAGAAATGGACAGTAGTCAAACAATGGACACAAACCTGAAGACATATGGAGCCCTCTCAACTGATGGCAAATAAGGGAAGAAGAGGAAAAGAAGAGAAGGAAGGAGACGGATCCAAGGGCTGCGGTGCCCTGGATTCTTGGGACTAGAGAAAATTATTCATGTGATTGCTCTCATGTGTGTTTTTAAGACTGATGGATCTCCAGATTTGTTTTCTCCCCACAAACCAAAAACAGGGAAATAGTATCAGAAAGGTAAGTGAATACCATTCCATTATTTCCATCAATATGATTGTCTCAGTCGCCCAAATATCAAAAGAAACAAACCAACAGAAAAAGTCAAGAAGCAAAGAAACATGCAGCCATGTATATAGCAGCTCAATTTATAATAGCTAGATCTTAGAAACAGTACAAATGCCTATCAATAGTGGAATAGGTTAAAAAAAGAAGCGATATTTTTATGGGATGGGCATTACTAAGCTACAAAGACAGATAAACTTGAAGATTTTATATGTAAATGGATGCCACTAGAGGTTAGACTCTTAAATGAAATAAGTCATATCCACATGTGTAAACACTGTATTATTTTACTAGTGTAGGAACCGGAAAGAGTAAATAAACTCTGAAAAATACAATAGATCTAGCAAAAGGTAAAGTAACTGCTTTAAATGAATAAATTGGGGTGAGGGAAAGGAGAAATAAAAGGATAAAAAGGAAGGGCAAAATGATGTATGTATGTACAAAAGTTAGCTAATTTGATTGTGCTTCTAATTTCTATTGAGTTTTAGAGGGTTGCATCTAATGCTTAAAATTTTTATTTTGCCCAACTTTACCTGTTTATATGTATTAATCTGAGCAATTACATTGAAGATAGTAATGTGAAATGTAACAAGCATTGCTAAGTGACTATCATTGTGTTTTTTTAAATTGTGCATCATTTCTAATGTCTTATCTTTTTTCTATTCTCTTAAAAATATATAAAATTAAAAAAAATCAATTCACAAGATGAAAATCAAAGGATGTAAAACAGTACACCATGCCATATGAATCCAGAGAAAAGAGCTGGGGAGATGGCTCAGTGGAATAAGTGCTTCCTTGGCAAGCTCAAGGGCCTGAGTTCAATCACTGGTTCAATAAAAACAAACAAAAAGAATCCAAAGAAAGCAGAGTTAGCTATTCTATGTGAATACAATGTGAACTTTAAGCCAGCTGATCAAAAGAGAAAAACAAAGTTATTACATAGTGATTAAGGGAAAACTCTGAGAGATGAGGCAAGCATAAATATATGTGCACCAAATACAGGTACCCACTACATAAAAATAATATTAAAAGATGTGAAAAATCAACTAACACAGAACTGTAATTGGGATATTAATATTACACTGTCACAATTACATAGATCAACTAGTCAGAAAAAGAAAGAAATTTCAGAACTAAATGAAATGTATTAACAAAAGATAATGTTAGATGGTTATAGATATTTCCATCTCACATCAGGATATATATCATTCTCAGCTTCACATTAAAGGTTTTCAAAAATAGGCTTCTATCTATAGAATATCCTTAAGTAAATGCAGAGGAACTGAAATTATCTCATGCATATTATCTAAACACCGGGCAATGAAAATGTAAATCAAGGAAAAAAATCACAAAAGCTGCATAAAACGAGGAAAACAAACAATTCCATTCTAAACCATAGGAAGTTAAAGAAGAAACTGAATAGTATCTGCAATTAAATGACAGTGACAATACAACATATTGGAAATTATAACACTCAATGAAAGTAGTCCTACAAGAATAGGTGGTGAATTGTCACACTAGGGAAAGAGAATGGGCTCAAATAAGCAACTTAATGTTACATCTCAGTCTTCTAGAAAAGAATAATGGTCTGGGAATACAACTCAGCAGCATAAGCACCTGCCTGGCAAGTGCAAAGTCCTGAGCTTATTCCCTGGTACCACAAAAACAAGAAAGAATGAAAAGTCAAACCCAAACCTCATATAACAATGGAAGTTATAAGAATAAGTTTAGAAACTATTGCAATGGAGAATAAAAAAAAATACTAAAAACTAATGGATCAAAGAGTTTATTCTTCAAAAGAATAAGTAACATCAATAGAACCTTATCCAACATAATCAAAAAAGGAAAGAAAAGACTCAAATTTGTGTGAATTGTAACAAACAGGTGAAATCACTAAAGATTCTGCAGAAATTCAGATCATCAATAACTACTCTGAGAACAGTGTAGATGAACACATATAAGAAATGAACAGATTACTGCATACATACGAGTTGTCAATACAGAATGAAGAAGATATAAAAATTCTAAATAATCCAATATCATTCAATAAAATTGAAAATGAAATTAAATCTAACAAGAGAAAAAGCAGGTCATGTTTGATTCACTACTGCATTCTCTAGGAAATTTATAGAATATGTAATGCCACTAATGCCAAAAATCTGTAATGAATTTGAAACAAAAGCAAAACATCTGAGCTTATTCTTTAAGCTAAGTATTACCATGATGAAAAAACCAGACAACAATTCAACAAATAAAAAAGACTACAGGCTAATATCCATAATAAACATAGATGCAAAAACTTCAATAAGATATTGGAAAACAGAAAGCAGCAAATCATTGAGAACATTGATTACCATAACCATTCTAAGAATGGAAATAAAAGTAGAATTCATCTCAGGGATTCAGAGATATTTCAACATATGCAAATCAATAAATGCAAAGCATCAAAGTAACAGAAACAAACTCAAAAGTCACACTATCACTTCAGTAGCTACAGAAAAAGCACCTAACAAAGCCTATCACCCAAAATCCTATAACAAATGGGAAAGGATGGTCTTTATCTCAATCCCATAAAAACATCTATGACAAGTCAGCAGCCACCATTGTAATAACTGGTCAAAAAATGAAAGCATCATTCTTAAATCAAGAACAACGTAGGATGAGCAAGATCACCACTCCTCCTATTCAATGTAGTTCTAGCAACAATACCTAAGGAAGTGGAGAAGGAAGAAAAATAAAGGAATAAGCATGGAAAATTAATACACTAAATTATCATTATTTGCAGATTACATGATTCTCTACATAGAAGATTCAAAACAAAACTACACTGGAAGACTTTTACATTTACTAAGCAAATTCAGGAGTATAGCTGTATTCAAAGACATCACTCAAACACTCAGCAAAAACAACAAAGTCACTGACAAAGAAATTAGCATAACCACACCTTTTGCAGTATCATACAAAAAAGTAATATAGATAGGAATCAATCTAAGAATGGAAATAAAAGTTCTACACAATTAAAAATATATTACTCTGACAAATGAGATTGAAGAGAATATCAGAAAATGAAATGATATCGCTGGCTCCTGAACTGACATAGTGAAAATGATCATATTCCCAAAATTATAAACATATTTAATACAGTCCTAATTAAAAACCAGTAGCATACCTCACAGAACTAGAAGACACATTCCTAAAATTCACTTGGATCCAGAAGGGGCATAGAATAGCAAAAATAATTATCAGTACCAGGGCAGGAGCCCATTCTCAATAACAAGGCAGGAGGCATCACAATCCCTATGCAAAATTGTACTAAAAAGCCACAGTAATAAAAAAACAAAACAAAACATGGTACTGACAAATAAGAAACTGGATTAAAGGATCAATGGAATAAAAAAAAAATGCAGAGAAATTCTTTCCTCAACTATCTTATATTTTATGAATAGTCAAATACATTTATTTAAAGAAAGGGCATAATAATACTGTGGGACCTTTCTTTTTGGCATTTTTATAACATTTTCAATTTAATTGACTCATACTAAGTTATTCAGAATTTTGTATCTTCTTGAATTACCTTTGATATTTCATATGTATCCAGGAATCTGTCCATTTCTTCTGTATTTTCCATTCTGTGTGAGTAAAGAGTTGGGAAATCAGTATTGATAATGTTCTGAATTTCTATAGGGTCTGATTTAACCCTTTTCATTCCTCATTGCATGAATTTTTTTTCTTTCCTGTTTTAAATGAGGTTGGCTAGAGGTTTATCAATTTTATTTATTTATTCCTTCAAAGAAACAACTCTTAAACTCATTCATTATTTATGTTTTCTTCATCTCCATCGCATCTATTTCTTCTCTGATCTTTATAATTTTCTGCCTTCTATGGGCTTCGGACTTGACTTGCTATTTTTCTAGATTGAGATGCAGCATAAGATTGTTTATTTGGGATCATTCTGTTTTCCTGATATGAGAATTTATAATGATAAATTTCTATCTTAAGACAGCTTTTATTGTATTGTATAGGTTCTAGTAAAATTGCATATGCATTTTCTTTAGACTGTAAATATTTTTAATTTCTTCTTTAATTGTATCTGTGACCCACTGATTTTTCAGGTGGCTATATTTACTTTCCACATGTTTATAGAGGTTTTACTCATTTTTTTTGTCAATAATTTCCAGTTTCATTGCATTATGGTCAGATAATACACAAGGGATAATTTCAATTCCTTTGTGTTTACTTAAGCATGTTCTATCTCATGACTGATTCTGGAGAATGTCCCATGTGTAGCTGAGAAAAGTGTGTATTCTAATGCTGTTGTGTGGAATAATTTATTTGTTTCTTAGTACTGGGGTTTGAACTCAGAACCCTGTGCTTGCCAGACACGTGTTTATACCACCGAGCTATCTCCCCAGCCCTTGAGCTGGATTTCATGGAAGGTCAATTAGAAGTTCAGTTTAGTTTTGTTATTTCTTTTCTCAGTTTTTGTACAATGCATTTATCTCTTTGTGCCAGTGGAGTGTTAAATTCCCCCAATACAATTATATAATTGCTCATTATATTTTTCATATATGTTAAAATTTGTCTTATATAATTGGGTGCATATATAATTGTTTTATTAAATAATTTTATTGAGAAAAAATATCAATGAGATAGTTTCAAAACCAATTAATAGGACAGTTTCAATAATTATTACATTACAAATTGTTGTCTGCTTAGTGGTTATTCATAGCATAAGATGCAGACATGATACCCTGTCCAAATACTATTAGTACAAATCTTTCTATTCATTGATTTAAGAGAAAGTAGATGTATATCTATCTTAACTACTTTGAACGTACAGATACAAAATGGTCCTTCATTTGTATCACTTTTTTTTGTTTAGTATTGTCAGATTGGGATATTCCATTGCCATTTAAATATTATAGGTGCACGAATTCATAGTCCAATATAGTCCATTAGTTCATAATAGCAGGGGCTAATTGTAGGACTGGCAATGTTAGAATTTGTTGACTTGAACCTTTTATAACTCAGCATATTAATATGGCTTTACCTTTTATGCTTTGTTTAGATATCTTTCTGCTGGATGGTTAAGATCAAGATAAAGCAAGACCTATATAACAAGAAACGTAACTTTTGTATCTGATAATGTCAGTCAAATCCCCTCCCCTCAGGATTTATCCTGAAACCCTGTACTCAGTTTGTAGTTATAATTGTTATCTCTTTCTCTTGAAAGAGATATTTCCCCAAGAAATATGCATTGACCTTCTTTGCTTCTTTTAATCACATTTGGTTTGAAGTTGACATTGTCAGCAACCAGGCCCAGTTCCTGATGTATTCAAAGTTGAAAACTACAAGAAATTTAGGGATGATCTAGCACCTACTCTTCTCAAACACTTCAATGAAATTGAAAGGGAAGCAATTCGTCCAAACTCATTCAGGGAGGTATTACTCTAAGACTAAAACCAGAGAAGGATGTAAACAAAAAAGAGAGTGATAGGCCAATCTCCCTAGAGAACATCCCCAATAAAATACTGTCAAACAGAATGCAGCAAATAATCAAGAAGATTATACATCATGACCAGAATTGGAAGATGGTTACCATATGCAGAATCATAAATGTAACACACCACATCAATACAGCCAACGCCAGAAACAATGTCCAATAAGAGTTCATGTTAAAAACACTATAGAAAATCAGAATAGATGGTCTTTACCTCAACGTGATAAAAGATATCTACACAAACCTTTAGCCAATATTATACTTAATAGATGAAAGCCTTCACTTTCAAATCAGAAACAAGACAAAGATGCCCACTGTCACCTCTCCTGTTCAATATAATTGCAGGAACATTAGTCAGAGCAATTAGACAAGAGAAACAAATAAATAATGGTTGTGAAAGAAGAAGTGAAATTATCATTATTTGCATATTACGTGATACTGTACATGGAAGGCCCTAAAAACCTAATAGATTTGTAGATTTAATAAGTAGCACAGCAAGATACAAAGTCTCAGCTCAGAAATCAATGGTATTTCTATACACAAACAATGAATGAAATTATGGAAACCATGCATCCCATAAAATGATCCCCCCAATAAAATACTTATGAATCAATCTCACAAAAGAACTAAATGAAGGGCCAGGGAGATAGCTCAGTAGAACAAGTGCTTGCCTGAACTTTCATGAATTTAATCTCTTGTACCACAGAAAAAAACAGAACTAAAATAATTGTATAGTAAACATTATAGTACTCTGGAAAAAGAGATTGAAGAGGATTTAAGAAAATGGGCAGATATTCTTTCCTTCATGACAGGAAGAACCAAAATTTTTTTCTTTTTTTTGTCTTTTTGAGACAGGGTCTCACTATGCAGTTCAGACTGGCCCTAAGCTCACTTTGTAGCTCAGGCTGGTCTTGAACTCACAACAATCCTCCTGCCTCAGCCTCCCGAGTGCTGGGATTACAGGCATGCACCACCACACCTGGCTAAGAACCAAAATTTTGAAAATGGCCATACTCCAAAAAATGTTATAGAGATTCAATGCAATTCCAATTAAAATACTATTAGTACCCCTCACAGATCTGGAAAAAATATTCCTAAAATTCATCTGGAACCAGAAGAGACCCAACTTAGGAAAAGCCATCCTGGATAACAAAGTAAAGACTGGAGACACACAATCCCTAACTTGAAATTATGCTACAAATTACTAAAATCAGTATGGTACTGGCCAAAAAACAGATCTGAGGACCAGTGGAACAAGATGATGCAGACACAACTACATGTACTTATCAACTTTGTTACTGATAAAAGGGTCAAACATATTCATTAGATAAAAGATTACCTCTTTAATAAATGGTTTTGGAAAAACTGGATTTCTACATGTCAAAGGCTTAGTACAAACCCAAGCCTATGATCATGCACAAAACTACAGTCAAAATGGATTAAAGATTTAAGCATTAACACTGAAACACTAATGTTCATGGAGAGAAAGTAGGACACAGAGTTAGGTAAAGAGTTCAGGAACAAAAATCAAACTGCATGGCAAATATTTCAAAGAATTAGCAAATAGGATGTCATCTTTTTGAAAAGTTTCTGCACTGCAAAAAAAATCAGAAACCGGGTAAAACAGAAAACCCATGAAATGAAAAACAATTATAGCACCCTGTCCATCAGACAAAAAATATAATCTAAACATACAATGAATTTTATAGACATATATCTAAGGTTCTAAAGAGCTATAGATCTCAAGTACTAATGGTATATCTAAAACATATACTGAATTTAAAAGAATCAGGTTTCCAAAATTCAAGGACCCAATCCAAAAAAAGGACATCTAAGTTCAATACACACTTCACAAATGAAGAAATACAAATGGCAAATACATGTATGAAAAAAATGTTCATCATTGGTCATTCAAGACTTCAATGACCACATAGGAAATATAAAGTTCATGTGTTGATATATAAGTTTTGATCTACCTAGGTCTTAACCATCCAGCAGAAAAGTATAAAAGTATAAAAATGAAGTATACATCGTGAGCCCATAATATTAAGCTGAGCTGTAAATGGATATGGTCGACAATTTCTTTGAATAACTCCCTATGGTTGCAGAATG
>PVKA01031627.1:0-26089 GCA_004027165.1 Ctenomys sociabilis | reverse complement strand
AGAAGAAATGGATAGATTCCTTGAAAGGTACAAATTACCAAAACTGAATCAAGAAGATATTACAACTCTCAATAAGCCGATAACAGCCAATGAAATCCGAAACGTAATAAAAACCCTACCGACAAAGAAAAGTCCAGGGCCTGATGGATTCACAGCTGAATTCTACAAGAAATTTATAGAAGATATAATCCCCACACTCTGTGAGAGCTTGAGAGAAAGTTCTCTCTCCATGTGACTCTCCCCAGGCACACCATAGAACTTGAATCTCTTTCCTCTATGGCTCCATAATCTCCTTGTTCTGAAAATTTGGAGCTCACCTGAGTTTCATGATGTTGCAGTACAGGTTCTCCTATGTCTTGAGTCTGCGCTGACCTTGAAAGGGTATGGCTAAAATGTTGGCTGGCCTTGTGGCTCTTCTATTTCTCCAATTTTGATCTGTGAACTTAGGTTGTTAGCCATCCAGAAGAAAAGCTGATCAGTATCCTGCAGCATATGCCATTCACTTTGCCTTATCAGACTCCATTGATTTTAGTTGTTGTACGTTTCCTTTTGTATTTCTGCTTTTCGCTTGTTATACTAGGGAGACTATATGATATTTACACATGTGTGTCTGATTTACTTCACTTATGAGTATATGTTCAAGTGTCATCCACTTCAGTAGAAATGCTTCAAACTTATCATTCTTAATAATTGAGTAATACTCCATTGTATGGAAATACCACACCTTTTCAACCATTCCTTTTCAACCAAGATGTCCATCATGTTCCAAGATTTTGCTGTCACACATTGCGCTGCTATTAAGCTGAGCTGTAAATGGCTATGGTCGACAACTTCTTTGAATAATTCACTATTGTTGTGGAATGCTGGACTGTGTTGGATTGTGGTGTCGAGTTCAAGCACCTAAGTTAGTTGAATGACAATGGAGTGCCCACCTTTGACAGGTGTAGACAAAGGAAGGGGTATAGAAAGAAAAAATCATGATGTGTGTGTATGGACAGTACAATTGGAATAGATAACGCTGTGCTTCTACATAAACCTATGAGAGGCAAGATATGCACTAATGGTGGTTGGACAGGATATTATGTCGGCTTCTAGTACTATGATCATCCACTAGGAAAATAATTATTGAATTTTTTATATAATTCATGTATAAAAAATAAGTTAAGTAAGCAGCTACACTCTTAATTTACTGATAAGAGACATCTGCTAAACTAATATCTGTAAATATATCATGTATGCACCTTGTACGATACCAAAACATTATGAAAACAGTTTGCAATGTATTAATTTATTGAATCTGTATGGTTAAGAGGTCTTGAAACTGTCTGATTGATATTTGTACTTCAATAAAATAAAAAATAAATTAAACAAAAAAAAAAAGAAGAAATAAAGTTAAGCAAACAGGAACTTAAGCTCTAAAATGGTGCCTGAATACAACATGGCATTAGTTTGTTTCTTTTCTCCATTTCATGGAAATTCATATATTCTAGTTCTTAGTACAACATATCAAAAACTTGTAAATACAAAATATGTTGAGACCAGTCCAAAAATGGATAAAAGATTAGAGTTAGCGATTCTTATGCTTCATTTGGAAGTCACTCAATAGGTAGACACTTTCCCAGACACCCAGAAGAATATGCACCTAGAGATATGCTTAAATTAAATGCTAGGATTCAGAACCTAAGTGTAAAGCAATGGTAATGATAGAATACAAAAATAATAATATAAAAACAGAGCGCATCAGTGTAATAAGCGCTTTCCTCACAAGTGCAAGGACCTGAGTTCAATCCCTGGTTCTGCCAAAAAAAAAAGAAAGAAAGCACAAAGGGAAGAAAAAACAAAAACACTCTATATAAAGGAAAAAGGCAAAACTTAGTTTTCAGAACATTGAAAAATTGTTAAAATTTTGTCAGGATGAAAAGTAAAATGAATATACAGGAAAAAGAGAAAAAATGCTAATTGTGAGGTGAAAAATAAATAATGATAAATCATATAGGCACTGATATCCTATAGAGGAAATATAAACCAGCTGGAAAACAAAATTGGGCAATTTAGAGAGCTTCTAGAATGCAGTTAAAAAGCATAACTTACCAAGACATCTCTCGCACACAGGAACACACACACACAAACGCAGCAGGAAATGCAATTAAATAGAATTAGACTAACTTTTTAAATAACTGACCAAAAATTTGAACATTTCTCTTAAAATAAAATTTGAACATTTTCAGGGCATAGGATTTCACAATTTGGTGCTTCAAAATGATTCAAAAAAGGAATACACACATCTACAAAGTGTACCACACGCTCTGAGGAATATAAACAAAAGACTTCTAAAATTCTTTAATAAAGTCAAAGATAATTCATACTAATACTAACAAGAGCATGACTAGAATTCAAAGCAGATAAATAACAGTGCCAAATAAGGTATTCACAGATTGAATCCACACACATAAAATGTGAACAAAAAGGATAAGTTACAAACACATAATTTTGTTTTCCCAATTAAAAATAAATGTAATTCACCACATTAGTAGCATAAAAGGTGTAAAACCTGTTGTCATCAAAGAAATACAAAACACACTGGATAAGGACTAAAATTTGATGGCATGCTTATGATTGATACAATCTCAAAATAGCATCACAAGATTTTATTACTGACATACATTCTGCAATGTGGTATACAATAAATTAAATCTTTGAAAAATCAAAAACAGTGGATCTCTGACATAATTTAAGGGCATTGACTCCTGGACTGACAACCCATATTCCTGAATCCTGTGGAACAAAAACTGACACATACAGAAGAGAGAGTGACAGAACACAAAGTATCACATGATATCGTCATCTGACCTGTAAATACCAAAGCATATAATAATAATGCTAAAGAAGAACTATAAATAAATATATATGCACGGTGACATGATGCAGTAAAATCAGCCAATATTTGCATGAATGGAGATTCAAGAGGTGCTAAGTGTGTTTGCAGTGGAAAATTATAAGTGGGAGGAAATTTTGAATAAGGTACACACTGGTTGTATCCTGAGAACATACTGCTAAATGACAGAGACCAGGAAAGAAGAGTCAAATATTGTAGGATACAATTTTTGGAGGCATCTTGCGCAGTGAAGTTCACAGAGGTGGAAAGTAGAATGATCCTTACCAGCTCCTAGAGAAGGAAGAGAATGAGGATGTGTTAATGGGCAAGCAGTTTCTGTTTTGCAAGAAGGAAGGAGTTCAGGAGGTGGAACATGGGCATGGTAGCAAAGAAAGTATGAATATATTTAAAACACTAAAACCTGATAAAAATGAGGAATGTGTTTATTTTACAATTTTATTTATTTATTTTAAGGGATTAAAGCAAACAGGAAATGATCTGGGCAAAATGGAGGCTGATGTGATGCGATTAGGTAAAAAGCAGAAATGGCAGGAAAGAGGGTAGAACAAACAATTACAAAAATTAAATCTTACCAGCGCCTGTAAAACCAAAATACCAAAAACAGCAAAGTGAGCAAACAGGGCACTAGCACTGCCACAACGATCCAGCCAGTGGAGTTGGAGCGTCCTGGCAGTGGGGAAGGAGGATAGAGAAGGTCACTTAGAGCCTTACACACACATCCCCGCTGCTCCCTTACCCCACACACATCATTCTTGCACTAAAGGTCTTTCCTTCTCTGCCACCCCTTTTTCATGGCACACCTCTTCTCACTCTCTCCCTCATTTCTTCCCCTCACTTAATACTAGAACAGCCCACCCCCATTTTGAATCTGAGACCCTCCCTTCCTCACCCCAGTGGAGCACGATGTCCTGCCCTTCTAGACTGCTGTGCTTCACTCGGCAAGACAGCCCAGAGGCCTCTCCTGTTGCCACATCCAGGGTCACTCGGAGATACCACGTGTCATCAGCATTGGGCAGAATGTCACCTCTCTGAGCTTCAGGCTGCTCTTCTTCACCCCTCATCCACATCACCCGCACTGGCTTTGGATAGAAACCAGAGACGTGGCACACGAGCTGCAGATGGCCAGGTCCAGGGCTGAGTCCCTGGGACAGCCAGGCCTCAGGCTTCACTACAGAAGAATGGGTAAGCAAATGTCACATTATGGATAAAGCCCAGAGCACTAAAATAAGAAATCCCACAACTTTGGACATCGTTTCTTCTGTACTTTTAGAGTGAGGTGAGCTTTACAAGCCCTTCTGGTACTTTCAGTTTGGCATTAAAGTAGGTGATGCAAGTGAAACAGAGCAGAACTAACCTTGATTCTGCAGAGCAGCCTTCCCTGCTTCTAGGGCACCCATCAGATACCGTGGGCAAGTGTTTGTGATGAGATTTTCCACAGTATTATAGAATCCTTTGTATTTTTTGAATTTGTTGCAGAACTTCTTTGCCGTGGTACCACCTTCTGGGGCAGCCAAACATGAATAATTCTTAAAGTTTATAAAATCCAGGCCCTCTAAAGCTAGATTCAAGACTTTTGTAATGAAACGTCCTGAATACAACTCACAGCCTGCAATGGCCTGGATCTCAAAGGGGTCTGTGGAGAAAGAAATTTGAGAAATCATTAGGCAGGGTGGAAAAGGAGGGAGGTATGCTAAACTGAAATCATTATAGCCTTTTGAAAGCCTCAGTAGATCAAACTGAAGAGTGGTATCAAGGTCCTGAAGGGATAGCATGAAGTATTAAGTGTACAGTTGTGAGATAGGAGAAGAAAGCCAGAAACTAAGGAAGGTATGAGTCAGAAGGACCACATTCTTCAATGGACCACTGAGTGACCTAGGAAGGAAAGAAGAGGGAGGAGAAAGTGGAAGACAGGGATGAGGGAAGGAAGCCAGACTTTAGCTGCCAAAGGCACAGTGTAGAAAAGTATGGAACAAGTTCCCATAAGAAATTCAGGGATTGTTCACAAGCAAGGCCCTTAATTTGTCACAGTTAAGTGCAAAAGGAGCATATCTCAGGTAACTTGTGAAGTGCAGATCTGGGGAGGAGACTGTTGTAGCAAGGAGCAGTTGGGTAAAAGGTGGAAGGACAAGAGATTTCTGTGGCCTAAAGCAGGGGGTTAGAAACAATTTAAAGCTCCAACCCCCACAGTATTAAGAAGGGCTCACATTGCAACTTGATAAGAGTGGCATGTTCCTGGAGTTCTCTGGTCAATCCCACGAAGTAGTTTCGAAATACCTCCTGCAGATCCAAAAGTTCCTCATTGCTGAAGTTGCCCCTAGACCAGGACTTCAGGTAAATGATAGTGCCCGATGCACTGTCCCAGCCATGAGTCTGAATATCTCCCAACCAGCCTGAGCCTCGATTTTGTACCCAGGTACTGTTGAGAAAAGATGAGATTTGGATGACATGAAAGGACATCAACTCTGGGAAATCTGTGGAGAAAGGAAGCACAAGAAGGTGAAAAGAAGAAAAAAAAAGAAGGAAAGACAACAAGACCCCAAAATTGTAAGTGCCACAACCCTTGACTGATCTGAGATGGCCAGACCATCGGCTCCAGCGCCAACCTCCAGAATGATGGAAGAGCCCTGGAGGCAGGTGAGCTCAGAGCATGAGCTCACCTGGGTAAGCACAGCTTGCCTGAACAGGGCCAGCAGCTACCAGAATTCCTCTTACCATTCTGAGCACCATTAGTTGGGAAGAGAACTGAAAGCAATGCCAGTGCCAAGGGTAGCATTTCACTGAGAGGATGTCGGTCTTTCAGCTTCTGTTTGAAATCTCAGTTTAGCAGCTCTTTTCTGCTCTGTACTGTGTAGAAATGATTCCTCTCTCCAACTGACGATCTCTTACTCATAGAAATTTTGAACCAGTGGAAATGTTTCCTTGCCTACCGTTGCACGCCTACTCAGTCTTTCATTTCCCCTGTGGCCTTGACTTCCAGATTAACTGTTACTTCGCTGGCAATATGTTCCTCTTCTTCTCTTCAAATTTCTTCATATAATCTCAGAAAAAATACTCTATGGGGTTTGAATGGTCCCTCCACATGCAGGAACCTACATTAATAGATCTAGAAGATGAATGAGTTATCCTAAACTTCTGCTCAGCCTCCAATCCTAGAAAGATGCTGGTCATATATCTGCACACCAGCCCTCTCTCCCTTCCCTTATCCTACCTGGTCTACCATCACCCTACCGCTTTCCAATATTCCATGTCTCCCTCTTCCTATTTCATCATCATCTAAGGAATCAGTCCCAAAAATTCTGAATCTGTTTTTCCATTGTTGTATTTTTGCTTCCACTTCAACAGACTCTAGAATTTTCCTCTGTGACTATAAAATCAGCCAAAGCACAAAAAAATTGGAGGAAAAGACAGTAGATCTCACACAAATAAAAGTCCCAGATAATTGAAGATATGGCAAAAATAATTCCCCTCTTTTAGTTTACTTTTACAAAATAATACCCTCTTTTAAATATAAATGAGGCCACAGTACCTGAAATACATTTATCCTAATGACATTAAATCATTTTAAATCTCCACATAGATTCCAGTAGATTTAGGGTTACTTTTGTACATAGAGTTAACAAACCAAACAAGACCTCAAAAACCATGAAAATGAGGAATCTCTATTACACTGATTTTTAACAGTTCTTCTATGGAGATTTTTGTTGCTGTTTTTTTCCATGTCTAACTATATATATCTCAGTGTTTCTATGGATTTTTTTGAAAATGTTTTCATATTTCTCTATCATACCTACCTATATGAGTGTAATAAAAGGAACAAAAATAGCACAAATATTTGAGTAGAAAAGAAAGGAATGAGAAGAAGGTGGAAGCTAAAGAAAGAAGAGATAATTCAGGCACCTGGAGGATAAGTACAGGCAGAACACTGGGGACTCAGCTGAGCTAGACTTTGTGTTATTCAAGCTTTGTTTTTTGTTCTGGGTTTTTGTTTGCTTGCTTACTTCTGTGGTTTTTACTCCTAGAATTGAACTTTGCACTGTAGTCTCCATACTAAGTTACACTTCCATGCCTTTATTCACCCACTTCTTAGTTTTTGAAACAATCTTTTGTTAACTGAAAGTTATTCTGGCTGATCTTGAATTTGTGGTCCTGCTGCCTCAGTCTCCCAGAGAGCTGGGATTATGGGTGTGTACGTGTGTACCTCCATGTCCAGCTTCCTATTCCACAGCGTCTCCCTTCTCCTTGTTTATTTCACTATTCACAAACCTACTGATATGATAGCATACCATTTTGTGCATGTTATCTTTTATTGTTATTTGTTTGTTGGCTGTTTCTTGTATTAGGTAAAGGGTCTCACTATGCAGCTTAAACTCCAGTGATCCTCTTATCTTCAGCATCCTTTGCACTGGGATTACTGGTGTGTGCTACCAGGCCCTGACTTAGTGCTGGGCTCACTCAGCACCTGGGGGTGGGACCAGCATGATATGCAGTACTGGGAATGGAATCCTGGTCCCTGCACTAGCCTAAGCAGGCACTTAGTCTGCAGCTCTATCTTGCTGGCCCTAAACACCATTGCTAAGGCCTAGCTTTTATCATCTATGTTTTTCTTCCTTTTGAATAATCTTTATTGCCATACATATATCTTCAAATATGTCTCCCTACCTCATGACGTGGCAATTACATCTCTTTAGGTGTTAATGTGTACCATCGTAATTGATTTTTACCTGCAGTGAAAAACTAGATTTTAATTTCATTCTCTCACATGCATCAAGTTTTCCCAACAGTATTTGAAGAAAAAATTCTTCTTTCTCTCCTTTTTTTTTATTTTACTTCTGTTTCATTGAAGTTCAAATATCGATGAGACAGTTTTAAGATACCTTCACAAGATGGATTTCATAAATTAATACATTGCAAACTGTTTTCATAATGTCTTGGTATCATAAAAGTTGTATACATGATATTATACTTACAGACATTATTATACTGTGTGTCTCTTATCAGTAAATTAAGAGAGTGTAGCTGTTTGTGTATCTTATTTTTTATACCTGAATTACATCAAAGATTCAATAATTAATACTTTCTACCTTGCTATTTTCCTAGTGGTTGTCCATAGTACTAGAAGCTGACATAATATCTTGTCCAACCACCATTAGTGAAAATCTTGCCCCTCATAGAATTATGTAGAAACACAGTGTTTTCAATCCCAACTGTTCTGTCCATACACACACATCATGATTCTTCCTTTCTATGTCCCTTCCTTTGTCTACACCTGTCAGAGATGGGCACTCCATTATCATTCAACTAACTTAGATGCATAAACTCAACAACACAATCCAACACAGTCCAGCATTCCACAACAATAGTGAGTTATCCAAAGATGTTGTCAACCATAGCCATTTACAGCTCATCTTAATGTTATGGCCCCACGATGTATACTTCATTTTTATACTTTTCTGCTAGATGGTTAAGACCTAGATAGAGCAAGACTTACATACCAACACATGTACTTCTTTCTCAAGTAGATGTTTTGAGCAACTTTGTAGAGCTCAGTAGATGCCAAATCTTATTTCTAGGATATTAATTCCATTCCTTGCTATTATGTTCATATTTTAAATTTTCTTTCTGCCTGAAAAACTTTGTTTCCACATCATATTTCATACATTTTAGATTATCTTTTATGCACTTGATCCAAATATTATATATAAAAGATTTGGGGATATTTTATATCTTATGTTAAATTTGAAAATAATTTTGAATAAATGAGAAATGTCTAAGGAAAAAATGTAATTTATTTGAAATATAAGACAATTTTAGGAACATTTTTCTCAATTATCAATAAATTCTCCTTTCAAGTCAGGTCCTAAAATTCCAACAAGACAGTGACCAAACATTGAACTGAGGGAAAAATATAAAGCACATCATTTTGGAAAAATCATTTATTTTTACTTGTCATTAGAATAAAGATGATATACTTTCCCCAGAAGATCCGTCCACTCCTCTGGATGGAAGGATGGGATAATCCTTCTCTGTCTTCACAAGCCTGAAGGGCAAACTGGAGGATGATGAGCTGTGATAAGTTCCAGTGTTGTGTCACTAATTCCTCTCCAGTCAAATCAGCAGTGACAGTGACAAGAGTCACTACTGAGAGCTGGGAGGCAGCTATGAGAGCAACAACATGAAGCCAAGAGGCAAGCAGTAAAGCATAAAGCTATAGAGAAATGATTGTAGAAATTTAAAGGGGTTTTATATTTTCTGTGTCTATATAAGCCGAAGTGGAGTTTAGATTGGTCTCTTAGTCAAAAGTCACTTTTGATGTACGAAAAAATAGTGACATTCAATGTTGGCTGCATGTTGCACAACCAAGAGCTTGAGCTTGGACCAGCTACTCAAAGGGGTTAGCTTCTGACACAGGAAGAGAAAGAGGACTGGAATGTTGCCAGAGTTAAGGAGAGGTAGTCTGAGAGAAAAGTCATAGAAGAACACAAGGCCTCACACTGTGTTCCTTTTATACCATTAAAACCACCTTTCATTCTTTTTTATTTTCCATTGTCACGTTCTTTAGTCTTCTTTCTTTTTTTAATTTTTTACTCATTTTAAGGAGAAAAACATAAAATAGCAATGAAACAGTTTCAAAACAGGTTAGTAGGATGGTTATTATATATTAGTTCATTACATATTTTTGGCTTCATAATAGTTATTCAGAGGGCAATATGCATACATAGTATCTTGTCTAAACAATATTATTACAAACTTTTCATATATCAGTGGATGCAACTTGATACACTCATAAGTCAAATAAACCAGACCCACATGTGTAAATATCATCTTGTCTTCCTAGTGTAAGTACTAAAAGGAAGAAACAAAAACTGGTTTTTCTTTTTTTGAATACTCTTTCCTTTACTTTTTATTTATTTTATTGAAGAACAAATAATAATAAGACAGTTTCAAGACTAATTAACAGGACAGATTCAATAAATTAATACATTGCAAACTTTTCATAATGTTTTAGTATCCTACAAGGTGCATACATGATATTATACATACAGACATTATTATAGCAGATGTCTCTAATCAGTAAATTAAGAGAGTGTAGTTATTTACTTATCTTATTTTTTTATACCTGTATTATATCACCAATTCAATAATTGATACTTTCTACCTTGTTATTTTCCTAGTGGTTGTCCATAGTACTAAAAGCCAACATAATATCTTGTCCAACCACTATTAGTGCAAATCTTGCTTCTCATAGAATTATGCAGAAGCATGACATATTTATCCTAACTGTACTGTTTATGCACACACATCATGATTCTTCCTTTGTATACCCCTTTTTTGTTTAGGCCTGTCAAAGATGGGCATTCCATCTTTGACAATTTAGGTACCTGAACTCAGCGACACAATCCAACATAGTCCAGCATTCCACAATGATAGTGAGTTATCTGAAGAAGCTGTTGATTATATCCAAAAGAAAACTGGTTTTTCTTTGCCCAAGTGGCATTCCTGTCAGGCCAAGCTAGTCCTGGGTCAGGGAAGGTCGTCCCTACAATGCTGTGCCACTCAGTATGGCACCATCAAGATTGGTGCTTACCAAAGCTTGAAGCACTTGTTCTTTAAGCACCCTGAAAATGAAACCTTAGTGATCAATGTCATATGTGGGATTCTCTCTGGAGTCATAACCTCAGCCATTGATAATCTAAATGATGTTTTGAGAATAAGAATGCAAACACAAAACAGCACTATTCAAGGAGGAATGACAGGCAACTTCATTAACATTTGCCAGCAGGAAAGAACAAGAAGACTCTGGAAGGGTGTGTCCCTTACAGCTTGGAGAGGTGCAATTGTTGTTTTTGTGGAACTTCTGGTCTATGACATCACAAAGAATCATCTGATTCTTCGAGGCCTGATGGGAGACACTGTATAAACCTACTTCCTCTCAAGCTTCACCTGTGGTTTAGAGGGAGCCCTGGTCTCAAACCCTGTTGATGTTGGAAGGATCTGTATGATGAATCAGAGAGTCGTTCAGGATGGAAGCTGCTCTGGCTGTGCAGTGACCTTGGATGACTTGTTACAGACATGGGAGAATGATGTCTCTTTACTCTCCCTAAAGAATTTCAGTCAAGTTGGTTGAGGCTTGGTTCTTGGAATATTGTCTCTTTTGTGACATATGAGTCAAAGCTACATGAGACCCCCTCTGAAAACACCAACTTCTGAAACAATAGAGCTTTCAGCATTTTTCTCTGCTTCTCGGTTCTACAAAGATTCTTGGATGGGAGCAAGAGAGGAAGACTAAGATTAGTTCAGATTGTTGTGTTGTTAGGCATCAGATGCCTTTCATAGTGTTTAATGGCCTAAACTTTAGCATATCAACACTGGTCCTTACCAAGGAAGTACACATTGACATCCAAGATGATATATGAAATGCATGTTTCCTGCTAAAGAAGACCGAGAATGTGTACTGTTTTCTTCTGGGAGAGTAGCTCCTGATGCCTCCCAGATACCAGCTACAAATATCAGATTGCCCTAAAAATTCCTGGAAAACATGCGTTGGAACCTCCATGACGGTGTTACTGTTCCTAAACAGCTGGGATCTTTCTCTTCCTGTCAGCTTAGGGCATTTTGTTCATAAAACTTGTACTTTTTTTAAGCCCAGGTATAGATAGTGCAGGGAATAGATGCTTTCACTGCTTTATAATTTTCTTGACTTAATTGAAACTTCCTAGTGAATGGAAGAGTTGTATTTCCCAGAATTCTAGCTTTTATTTTAATTTATGTTGTATCTGTTAATGTTTCCTGTTTTGAACACCCTAGTTTGGTAGAAATTGTTGTTTTTTGTTTCCTTTGGTTTTGTTGTTGTCTTTTTGAGACAGAGTTTCACTATACAGCTCAGGTTGGCCCTGAACTCACTTTGTATCTTAGGTTGGTCTTGAGCTCACAGCAATCCTCCTGCCTCAGCCTTCTTAGTGCTGGGATTAGAGGTGTGCACAGCCATGTTTGGCCCCGTTTTTCGACAGGGCCTTACTATATAATTCAGAGTGGCTCTGTGTAGCCAAAGCAGGCCTCAAACTCAAGCCAATCCCCCTGCTCAGCCTCCCAAGTGTGGGGATTACACTGGAAGGAGATGAGTTCACCACTTAATAAAATAGATATCAGTTCCAAGAAAGAGCATGACTTTATACGCATATGTACCTAATGTTGGAGCAATGAGTTTTGAAAAAGAATACCACATTATAACTTCTAAAGAAAGAGCTAAATAACCTTGCCAATTAAATTTAATCAGATTAAGGCTTTTGCATGGGTGTTTGCATTGAAGGTGTTATACTCATTAATGATGTTCATAGATGAATGCTCTGTGATCAAGTATTCACCAGATAGAGGTTCATCGCTGAGGGTATGTCTTTGGTAGGGACACCTGAGGCTGGCATTTCTCCCCTGAACTGTGTTTCCTGAGAACCAAAGGGCAAGGAGCTCTTCTTAACCTTGCATTATGCCATGATTATGCAATTTTGGACCCCAATAATGGACTAAAATCTTTGAGGGTTGTATGCTAAATGTCCTTGCCCTTTAGACAAATTTGGACACATTCAGGGTGCATAGATTTGTTCTAATTTGTGTTTATCAGATATTTTATCTAAGCTATTAGAAAGTTGAGCAATATAGACTATGATAGGACAAGTGCAGGGTCTTTAATATGTCATTTTCATCAATGTAAATATTATGCAGACAAAATATCAGCAAAGAAACTCAGAGCAAAGAAAAGTACAGAACATATGGGCTTAGAAGAAGTAATTTTTCATCCAATAGTTGAATGGATTATTTACATCAGCACCTGGCACAATCCCTAGATAAAACATATGTTATGCTATGAAACTAAAAAGTGGCAAGTTTCACACTGAGAAAACTGCATATTGACAGTCCAAATATGTGTAGAGAAATAAATGTTGGCTTGTCTTAGTTATTCTTCTCTCATTGCTGGGACAAATAACAGACATTCAAAATGAAGGACAGAAAGGTATATTTAGCTCCTAGTTTGTGGAGGTTTCATTCCATACTCAGCTGGCTCCAAGGCAGAGGAGAAGTTCACAGCAGTGGAATATAGGAAAGAAGCAAAAGAAAAATATGACCCAAAAGCCATATCTGAATGCCTGTCATCTTGGTCATGTAATTGTGTATCATTTCTTATGCCATATCAATTAGTACCATACTCTCTTTAAAATAATTTTTTAAAAAGGTATGGGAAGAAAAACAATGACAAAATTTAAGTTTTCTTGCAAGCAAGCACTAATATTCAATCATATGTGTGCAATCTTGCATAACTATATGTGTTAATCTGAGAACTGATTTGATGATAAAAATACGTAACATGTCAACCATTGTTAATCAGCTACTCTGTTTTGAAAATCTGTAACATATGTATTGCTGTATGTAATAATGTTTCTGCTTACCTTTTATTCTACTTCTTGAAAAATGAATTAAATTAAATTTAAAAATATTTTTAACTTTGAGACAGGGTCTCTCTATGTTGCTAAATATTCCAGGATTAGCCAGAACTCATGATCCTCCTGACTCAGCCTCATGTAATGTTCAGCTTCTGGGTCCGAACCATTATGCCTCACTCTGAGTTGACGATGGTGATGATGATGGTGATTTTGTTAGCACTGGCACTTGAATAACAGAATCCAGGGCTTCATATATCCTGGGCACGTACTCTACAACTAAGTCATAGCCTCAGCCCTCACATCTCAGATTTTTACAATTAAATTTAATTTTGAATTTTTTGAGATTTCTGCATTAACTAATGTTTGTATTTCACTTTAGAAACTTATTTTAAGAATGTGGAAATACAATAGGCTTTTGTATATTCATCTAGTATCCTAGAAATTCATTCTATGTTTTGCCTGTATAGTTTTCATTTAATTTTCAAGAACCATTTTCATTTCTGAAGTAATGTTGTATCTTTCAGTCGTCACTGCAGTTTGCATACTATTGTTTAATACTGAAGCATGTGCTTTGCTCTCTGACTGCTTCATAGGAGCTTCAGAGTCATCGTGCAGAGTCTAACTTCTGAGCGATGTCAAAGGTGGAGTCCACTCACTCTTCTTTCCCATCTGAACAGAGTCACACATCCTTTCCATGTCTTTCTGCAAATGTTGAGAAATAGACAGTACAGCCATCCGTGGATGATGAGTGCCCTAGTGCCTGCTGCATGTGGTGCTGGATGTGTTTGTTTAATGTGAAGAATGAATCACCCACACCATTTAGAGGTTTTATCTTTTTTTAATATTATAAATCTTAACTTATCTTGTTAGGCCTCATTCTTAGGGGCTTACTGAGTCTAAATAGCTTTGAGGTCACCCTATGATTGGTCAGAGCTTATGTTCTAAATCTCTCTTTTTTATTAATTTTATTGAGAAAAAAGTACAGTGTGACAGCTTCAAACAGGTTGGTAGGAGAGTTATAATAATTAATTCATTAATTATTAATACATTAATTATTGTTGTCTTTGTAGTAGTCTTTCATAGCAAAGATGCGTACATGAGATGAAGTCCAAACTATTACTACAGATCTTTTCTTTGAATTAAAAGAAAGTAACTATATATCTATCCTATTTTCTATATAAAAATACAAAATTGTTCTCCACTTTTATCACCTGTTTTTGTTCAGTTTTGTCAGAGATGTGTAGTCCATTGCAATCCAAATGTATGTGCATGAATTCAGTAAAATATTCCAATATAATCCAGTACCCTACAATAGTAGTAGGTTATCTACTGGCCTGGCAAAGTCTGAATCTGATGACCTGAGCCTTCCACAGCTCAGTATATTAACGTGGCTTCAATTTTCATACCTTGTTTCTACACTTCTGCTGGATGGTTAAGAGCAAGATAAAGCAAGACCTATATAACAGAAATGTAACTATTGTATTTGACAAGGTCAGTCAAGTCCCCTTAGGACTTATCCTGAAACCTTGCACTACAGTTTGGAGATCCTTTGTCAGTGTCAGCCACATGGATGAGTCATGGCCATTTTTTGACCAATTACTGTCTAACAAAGCCTGAGAGAATGTTCTCTCTCCATGTGTCTCTCTTTAGGCACACACTACATCATTGATCACATTCCTCTGTGGCCCCATAAACTCTTTGATCAGAAAATTTGGTGCCAAATTGACTTACATCATGTTACAGGACAGTTTCTCCTGTGACCTGAGTCTTCACTTACTTTGAATGGCTGGGGCCTAAATGTTGGCTGTCCTTGTAGCCCTTCTTTTTCTTTATCTAATTTTTGATCTGCAACTTAGGTTCTTACTCCTCTAAAACAGAACCTTATTATTGCCCTACACATATGCAGCTTGTTTGAACCTCACTGTCTGTCAGAATATCAAACATTTTAGGCAGAAGATGGAACAGCTTTAAAAAGAAATCTCCTTGAGACACAGTCTGGTCATTACTGGTATGTCATGACAAGCAGTATGTATTTAGAAAACCAGAATGATAGGCATTCCAAGCATGACACCACTAGTGCACATTGCTATCTTTGGTGCAGTCATTCGGTTCACATGTATCAGCATATATAGTTAGTCATGGTGAGAATCCCAACCAGTGACAGCTAGATTTAACAACCTTCTGATAATGCTCAGGATCCTTGCCTCTTGTATTTATAAATGAGTGGCTTTACCCTCTCATGTTTCCTAGCTTTTCTCCTTGCCCTTTTTTCATTGTCTAATCCTCAAGTTCTCACTTTACTTTTAATTTTGTTATACATTTCTATTTGTATTTCTTCTTTTGACTTCCTATATTAGGGAGCTTATAAAATATTTACATATGTGGGTCAGGTTTATTTCATTTATGAGTATATCTTCAAGTGGCATTCCATTAAATGTGAAGGCTTAAAGTTTATCATTCTTTATAGCTGATTAATACAACACTGTATCAAAACATCACAGCATTTGCATCCATTCATCAGATGATGGGCATCTTTTCTTATTGAAGAACAAGTAGCAATGAGACAGTTTTAAATCAAATTAGTAGAACAGATTCAACAATTTATACATTGCACATGGTTTTCATAGTGGCTTTTTGTTGTATAAGGTGCATACATGATACTCTATGTACAAATACTGTTAGAGCAGATGCCTCTGATCAATGAATTAAGAGAATGTAGCTGTATACCTATCTTTTTTTTTTCTTAAAGCTGAATTATAGTACAGTTTCAATAATTAATACTTTTTACGTTGTTATCTTCATAGTGGTTATCCATAGTACAAGAAACAGACAGGATATCATGTCCAAACACTATTAGTGAATATATTTCTTCTCATAGAATTGCACCAAAGTACTGAATATTTACCCTAACTGTACTGTTTATACAAACACACAATGGTTCTTCCTTTGTATCTGCTTTTTTTGTTTAGTCCTATCAAAGATGGGTATTCTACTGCCATTCAATTATTATGGGTGCTTGAATTCAGCGAAGCATTCCAACACAGTCTAGCAGTCCACAGTAACAGTGGGTTATCCAAAGAAGTTGTTGAATAGAGCCATTTAAAGCTCAGCTTATTATTTTGGCCTTATGTTTTATACCTCATTTTTATACTTTTCTGCTGGACTTGGCATCTTGGTTGTTTCCACAATTTGGCTATCACAAGTTGTGGTGCTATAAACATAGATTCACATATATCAGTATGATATGACATTTTCAGTTCCTACAGGAAAATTCCCAGTAGAGGAATAGCTGGTTTAAATGGGATTTCCAATTCTAGTTTTTTAAGGAGACTTCACACTGATTTCTATAATGGTTGCAGTCTACATTCCCACCAACAATGAAGAAGTGTTCCTTTTTCCCCACAGCCTCTTAAAATTTGATTTTAGTTGATTTGTTTATGATAGCCATTCTTTCTGGGATGAGATTGTATCTCACTGTTGTTTTAAAAAGAATTTCACAGATAGCTAGTTATGTGGAGCATTTTTTCATATATTTATTCACTTCTTCATTTTCTTCCTCTTAGAAGTGTGTGTTCATCTCAGATGCCCATTTCTGGATTGGGAGTTTAAATTTTTTGGCACCAATGTTTTTTAGTTCTTTATATAATCTGGAGAGCAAATCTTTATCTGACTGCTTACTTTTACATTTTTTTTTCCTTTTTCATGGGTTGTCTTTTGACTTTGTTGGTAATTTCTTTAGATGTACAAAAACTTCTTAGAGTTGGTCCCAGTTGTTAATTCTTTCTAGTGTTACCTGTGCAATTTGGTTTTTGGTCATGAATTCTTTGCTTACCCATGTGTCTTAAACAGTTACTCCTACTTTCTCTTCCAGGAGATTTAGTGCTTCCGTTTTAATGTTTAGATCTTTAATACATTTTGATGTTAGTTTAGTGCATGGTAATTGCCTTAGTTACTCTTCTCTCATTTCTGGGACTAGTACCCGACACACAAAATGAAGGAAGGAGAGGTATATTTAGCTCCTAGTTACTGGAAGTTTTAGTCCATATTCAGCTGGTTCCCAGGCAGTGAGCACAAGGCAGAGAGCAGCAACTCATGGGGGCAGAATAGAAACAACAAAGAGCAATGGCTACAGAAAGTCTGTCTCTGTCTCTTATATCACATTCAGGATCTTTGCCTCAGACTATGGGAAGTACTCACACCCACAGTCCCAGCAGAACTAGGACCCTTATCCCTGCCTAGGATCACATATTATCCCAATGGACCATGAGTTAATGACAAACTGTAGAAGTCCCCACTGCATGACTACATGAGGCTTTAGGGGGACAGCTAGGCACAAACCATAACAGTAGTAGACCTGGTTTCAGTTTTAGTTTTTGGCATATAGGGATCCAGCTTTTCCAGCACAATTTATTAAAGAGGCTATCTTTCTTCCATTAAGCCTTTTTGGCCCCTTTGTAGAATATCAAGTGATTGAGGGTGTTCATACAGGCCTCTGAATCTTCTAATCTATTCCATTGATCCTCAGGTCTATTTCGTTCCCAATACCATATTGATTTTATCACTACAACTTTGTAGTATAATTTAAAGTCAGGAATTCTAATGCCTCTTTTCTTGTTTTTGTTGACCAGGATTGCCTTTGCTATTCTAGGTGTTTTCTGTTTCCAATTAAATTTTAGGAATAATTTCTCTAGGTTTGTAGGTATGTTGGTGGCAGTTTGAAAGGGACTGCATTAAATCTGCACAATCATTTTGGGAGTATGGCCATCTTCACAATGTTGGTTTTTCCAATCCAGGAGCAGGGAATATCTTTCCATTTTCTGAAGTCCTCTACAATCAAACATTTTTGCAAGGTTGTGATTGTGATTTTACGTTCCTGCATATCTCTTGAATCTGCCTCATGCCATCTATTTCTTATCTATATTGCTCATACAAGGATTCCTTTGCTTTTCTAATCTCTATTTTTTATCTGTGTCTTCTTTGAAGCAGTTATTAAATATTTCATTAGAATTATCCTTTCTTTTTTCATCAGAGATTATTCTTCATATGATTTCCTCTACATGTTTCTGCATTGGATTTTTTACTTCTCATGCTATTACTTCAGAGATTTTTTTTTTATTTGAGATTATTTCTTATGAGAGTCCCTCTATACTTTGCTGCAGTTGTTTTCTTACTTCAGACATGATCAAGTGAGACATTTCTGCTTCATGAATACCAACTTCTTCTGTACTAATATCTTCTGCATTTATTTTGGTTGGCCCTGGATTTGAGTTTTCATATTCCTCCTTCTTTTTGCCATTTTGTATAGCAGTGTCCTCTGGCATTTGGTTCAGCTATAACCTTAACACCTATTGAAATTTTTACCCAATTGAGATAATATGATTAAGGCAGTCATAGTTTTGTTTTTAGAGAACTACATTAAGGAGCACTAATAATTGGTAATCATATTTGAAAATCTTTTGTAACTAATTGCTTTATATTTTAAACAGTAAGAGCCTTCATTACGTCTGCATAGCTAAGCAGATATTAAATTGGGAATTTGTACTTAAGTTAGCTTCGCTATGTTTTGTTTCATCTAATCACATCCCCTTGATGTATATGGTGTTTTAGAGGCAGACTGGTTCATCCTGGTTACCTTTCCCTCCTCGCTCAGTCAAGAGAAAAAGATGTAGGATGCTATCCTAGATCTAGGTCTAGGTGATCAGGTAGAGATTTACTAAGTTTGAAATCATCCAATTGTGCCTGTCTTGAGTCTGGCTCTTGTGCTCAGTTTGTTCCTGCTTCAGCCCTTGGTATCTCATCTGTGGTACCCCTCTGGAAAGATGTTCTGTTCCTGGATTAGCTGGGTAGTTCTGGCCTATAGCACCTCTCCAGGGACTTCAACTGCCAAGTTTCACTCTAGGCCTTTACGCCAGGCCTTGGCTTTGTCCAGTTATATCCAGCAGGCAAAAAGGATTACAGAAGCTCTCCCACATACAAATGGGTCCTATCTTGCACTATGTCTCGAGGGGTCCTGAGAGCGTAGAGGAAGTTCTCACTTACAGGCTTGGCCCTTGCTGGTTTTGCCGGGGTTCAGAAGGGTCCGGAGGTCTGACTCACAGGCCTGGCTTGACCTGGGTTTGGAGGGATCCAGCAGGTGAAGCGGAGTGTGGAACCTCTCCCAGACACTCCAAAACCTGGCCTTGGGCTGAATTCCTACTACTTCGTTCAGTGAAATCTTGTATCGTTTCTAATGCAGCTTTTTTCCTTATAACTATCTTGTATTCTTTAAAAATAATAGTAATAAGGCCCAACCAAATAGCTCCATATATCAAAGTGCCTGAAAGCAAGTACAGGGGCCAGGAACTTGAGCCCTAGGCCTACCTTTCTGGCCCCATCCCCGTTCAGTCTGAGACTGTGATTGAGAATGGGCATGGTGGTGCAAACCTGTAATCCCAGCATTTGGGAGGCTGTAAACAGGCTAATCACTGCAAGTCTGACCTAATTATGAGATCTTGAATATCCTGTAGACCCTTCCCTAAAATGCAATAAATAATAATAATAATAACAGCAATAATAATAATAATCATCATAATAATAATAGTGATAATAGGTCAGCCAATGACAAATGCTGGAGAAGCTGTGGGAAAAGTGCAACTTTCTTTACTGGTGGTGTGAGTAAAGACCAGCACAGCCACAATGGAACAGTGTGGAGATTCCACAAAACACTAGGACTGGAGGTTCCACTCAATCGAGCTATTCTCTTTTTTTGCTATTTTTCCAGAACAGCAACAAAATATGTACACCCATGTTTATAGTAGCACAATAAGTCATAAGTAAATATTGGAAGCAACCCAAATGCTCATCAACTGAGTAATTGATAAAGAAGATGTAGTTTTTTTATGCAATGGAGCATCATTCTTCTGTAAAGCACCTAAATTTAAATCTTCCACCAGTAAATGGGTTCAACTAGAGACCATTCCTTTATGTGAAATAAATCAAACTCACATGTGCAAACATCATACTGTCTGTGTGATAACCTGAAAGAGAAAATAAAATCTGAAGGGTACAATGGATATTTGGAAAATGAACACATTCAAAAGGAAGGAATTGGTGCAGGGGAGATCCCTCAGTTGAATAAGTGCTTGCCTGGAAGTGCAGGGGCCTGAGTTCAATCGCTGGTTCCTCCAAAAAAAGTAAGTGTCAAGAAAAAAAAAAAAAAGGAAGGAATTACTGAGTTAAGGAGAGGGGTGGGTGAAAGAGTATTCTATGTATGGAGGCAAATATTTGGCACAATTGTACTGTGAATTTTGCTGGTATGGAAAGCAGTAGTTGGTGCTCAATTTATTTTGTTTCCCTTTTTCAACACTTGAACCTTTTCCTCTTCATTTATTGTACATATTTTCCTTTCTTAATTTTTTTTCCATTTCTGTATGCATGTATCTGGTATTATGCACAGCTTGTTAGAAGACAACAGTACGTGATGCAACAAACACTGACATATTTATAATAACTTGTTTAGTGAAATTCTTTATCATTTGTAATTTTTGTTCTAATATTATTTTGTACTTTCTTGAAAATATGAACATTAAAAAATCCCAGTCAATAAATGGACTGTGAGATTTATGCACATTTCTCAGACGAAGAAGCTGAAACAGAAATATCAAAAAACAACAACAAAAAAAAACCCAGTTCAACGTCACTGGAGTGACATAACTTAAAACAAGGCTGAGAGTCTATTTCATGCCAGAAAGAATGGATATTATTAACAGTTCAACCAAGAACAAATGCTAATGGGACATAGGGAATAAAGAACACTTCTCTGCTGTTGGCAGGCGTGCAGAGTGGTGCAACAACTGTGGCAAATACTGTGAAGACTCCTCAGAAAACTGGAGTTAGAGGTCCTTTTCTATGTATCTGTTCTTGGTATCTTCTAAAATAATTAAAAAGATTGAATTATGGCTATATAAGTGCACTCATTTTGATAGCAGCACATGTTTTAATAGCTCAATCTTGGAAAAAATCTAAGTGCCCATCAGCTGATAAGTGAATAAAATAGAGGTATTTATCTTAGTGCAACGAAGTTCTACTCAGACCTAAAAGAACATTATATTTGTGACAATCATAGCTAAATGGTTGCATCGTGACATCTTACTATTAAGTGAAATAAATAAGAAAGAAATAAAGAAAGCATTAGTTTTCCATACAACCCAGGAGTTCCCTGGCCCCCACTGTTTGGAGATGTTTCAGTTCTGCAGGATGCTATACGTCCCTGTATCAAAACACAGTCCTTGTGGCTCATCCTCAAGGTTACAGAGTCTGGGGAAATTAAAATCATGACAGATGCCTTGTTTCATGTTTGCTTGCCCACTCCAAGATGGGTCGTGACATTTAGCCTATCAGAGATTTAACTTAGTAACTAGTAATCTGCTTTATGCTTCTTTATGCTTAAATGTGCATTTTCTATGACTTTCTTAAGATAGAAGTAAGTTGTAGGTGTTCTGTGTATTTGGTTGTGTAGGCTCATTTAGTTTATGGCTCCTTTTAATCTTGATACTTAGTATATCAGTAACTTGTTGCCTTTTTTACTGCTGAAAGAAATCTATGTACTGATTGCTGTTATTATTTTTTTAACGTGGCTGCTCTTGGCAGAACTTTAAACTCTTCAAATGAGTTGTTTGTTCATTTGCTAAACTTGCTTTTTTATTTACTTGCTCTTATTTGTTTCATTCTTTTCTTGTATTAAATTTAAATTTTTTATAATGTAGTACATAGCTATTGAGTACAGGCTCTGTTTTTGTTTTAATTTTAAATACCAGATGAAAACAAAAGATGAAAATGAGTTTCAAAACATGTTACAAGAGCAGTAACATGAGCTGATACATAGCATTATCACCATCAATCCAGAACTTTAGTGTAAACATCAAATTTTCTCATTCTTTTTAAAATTGCATATTTCATCCCTGTGTCCAATACTGCTATTCCTGGGTGTGTGTGTGGTTTTTTTTTACTTAAGTTAATTACCACAACTGGTTTCCTTAGAGTCACTCTTTGGTCACTGTACCACAGGGAAAATCAAAGCGAGAAATTGTGTGTGGCAAAGCTCATGCGTTAATCAATTAAACAGCTTTCCCATCTGTACTACTACATATTTCCTCTTCAGAAAGGACCTTCTGTAACCGGAACAGGTGGGTATAGCTCTGTTCTTTTTGTCTTCTCTAAAACTCCAGAAATAAGTCTTTGTGGGTTAAAGTGTGTGCTTTTCTCAAGTGCAGATGTCTTTTTATTAGTTTTTCCTGATCTTCTTGTTTTTTTGTCAATATTTTACCCACTGCAAACTATAGTATTGTTATTGGGATTTTTCTACTAATGGCCACTGCTTTCTTCAACTTCTCTACACATGGAACTTTGCATGGAATTCCCCTCTGTGTCCTCTGCTGTGATGGAAGCAAGACTGATGGTTCACTGCCTACTTTACCATGCATCAGGGAAGGCACTGAGGAGTCCTGTGTTGAACTCCTTCCCACTTTCCATTTTTCTCACAAAGTCTCTCATGTTTACTTGTGAATGAGCTCATTTCAGTTTACTGTGTGAGTGTGTTAATGTCTAGATTCTCATTTGTTTATCTTTGAAAATTCTGTTCAGTTGTTTTATTTTGAGGAAAGCATATTTTCTGATTCTTTTCTGCTACTGTGTCTGGAATTCCATTGTACAATCTGTCTGTAACAAATATACATGAAAAAAGCATGAGTATCAGTTTCTCTAAATTAAAAGAAAGATGAAAATTAAAAATAACCACTTGTAGAGTTGGCTGCATACTGAGGAGATAGATATTAAGTGGATTTTAAGAAAACATTTATCTCTAAATATCTAGGGAAATATGACATTTGGTAAAACCCAAATATGAAAAGTTTTCTATTCTCATTGTTCATAACAGGACTGTTGTTTGTTTGTTTTTTCCTAAGATTTTCTTGTGAGCATTTGAGGAATGCGATAGAATGAAAAAGTTATACTTATTTACTTGGGTTCTGGTCATTCTGTGTGATAATAGAAGAGAAATAGGACATAGGGGGGAATACAGTGCCTGTCATGTTACATGGGCAACACGGGTCAGGATGTTACTTCTCCTCAGGGAGCTATTTTAAAAAGTTTTCCCTGTACAAAGGCCAAGAAACTGAGCCTGGCCTGTGGACTTGGAATGTGATTTCCAAATCATTTAATTCCATTTGAGTGTAGGAGATATGATTAGAAACATGAACACTATCTAGTGGGGTGCACAAAATTTCCACAAAACCCCAGAACAATCTGACACCTCAGAAGAATGTTGGCAGTGAAGACTCCGCAGGAAGACTTGGGGGGAGCAGCTTCACTGGGAAGGAGCCACTTCCACTGATGGGGGTTGTTCTTCACAGGGGGGATATAGCACTGGAGTGAGTACAGGAGCAAGTATGAAAATGTAGCTGTTTTTTATTATTTTTTTCAATTATTTTTATTGAGAGATAAATAGCAATGAGATAGTTTCAAAGCAGGTTAGTGGAACTGTTTCAATAATTAATACATTGCATGGTGTTATCTTTGTAGTGATTATTCATAGTGCAAGATTTGGACATGATATCCTGTCCTAACATTATTAGTACAATTTTTTCTTCTCATTGATTTAAGAGAAAGTAGGTGTGTATCTATTCTAACTATTTTGTATATACACACAAATACAGATAGATAGATAGATGGATAGATGGATAGATATGGATATGGTTATAGATATATAGATATAGATACATTTTTTCACTATAAAAAGTTGCTTCATTTATATCCCCCTTTTTTGTTTAGCTTTGTCAAAGATGAGTATTCCATTAACATTTAAATATTATAGATTCATGAATTCAGCAAAATAATCCAATATAGTCCAGTAGTCCATAATGGTAGTGGGTGATCCATTGGTCTGGAAATGGCAGAAATTTTTGCCTTAAGCCTTTTATAGTTCATTGTATTAATATGGCTTTATTTTTTATACCTCATTTTTATGATTTTCTGCTGGATGGATAAAAGCAAGATAAAGCAAGACCTATATAACAGGAAATGTAACTTTTATAACTGAGAAGGTCAGTCTAATCCCCTCAGGATTTATCCTCAGTACCTGATCCTTTGTCAGTGTCAGCCATGTGGCTGAGTCACGGCCATTGCTTGACAAATTTGCTTTCTGTGAAAGCCTGAGAGAATGCTTTCTCTCCATGTACCTCTCCTTAAGCGCACTATATGGCTTTGACTGCTTTCCCCTCTGGCTCTATAATTTCCTTGATCAGAAAATTTTGGACACCACTGAGTTACAGGATGCTGCAGTACATATTCTCTTATGTGCTGAGTCCTCACTTAGGGTAGACACTGAAGAGAAATCAGAAATGCAAAATAAATAAATAAATCAACAAATGCAAATATAATTTTTCATAAATATTCAGAAAATATTTGAATATTAAAACTTATTTTCTTTTTTATAAAACCAATGGTAAACGATTTCCTTGTGTATGATGAGGAAACTTCAGACTATAGGCAATGTTACAAAGAGGATTAATAACTACTTTTCATAATTGGATATATATTAAATGTAGGAAGGGAAATCTATGTTTTAAGTAGATTCTTAAGACACCAAACCAACTAAAATGCATGAATTTATTTTTATTCAGGTTAATAAATACTTTGATAGTATTTAGATATTTAGTGATATTAAGTGAATAACCTTTTAAATAATATAATAGTGGTACCCTATCAGACAATAACCTGTGAATATTAGAAATATCTGTAAAATTTTCACAAGGGAAATATGATTTATGAAATATATTTTAAGCTGATGATATTTTCAAACATGTAGTAAGTACATTCCTGTTCTCAATATTGCACTATTTTAGGTATGTGTTATATTCAATGCTAATGAAGCTTCCCTTACCATGTAGTTGCAAATATGCTGATAATCTTAAATTCTCAAGAAGCCTTTGTTTTCCAGAAAAAATATGTAGATGTTATGCTGGATAAAAATAGATACTTTCATTCACTTTTGTATTTTTGTTTTAGTTTTTGATTGTAGTACATGGTCTACAGGATCTCACTACACAGAGCGGATTTGAAGTGATCATTCCTGTTTTTCAGTCTCCCAAGTGCTGGTTTTATAGGCATGCAAAGCTATGCCCAGGCCAGCACGGCAGGCCAGAGATCAAACTGCTGGCCCTTGAGTGTGCCCAATCAAGTGCTGTAATCTGCTGAGCTATCTGGCTTTCCATGCAAATTTTTTATTTGTATGTTTTATTTTTAATATGTACAGTGTGCTACTTTGATATACATAGAAATATTTAGATTTCTGTGGTGCCTATACAAAATTAATATATCCATCAATTTTCATTTTGTTTTAGCAGGAGACCTATACTCTAGTAAATAGATTGGTGCCCTGAGCTGAGCTTAAGACCAAGAAAGGGATGATGGCAGGGAAAGCAACCCTGGCATGAGTCACAGAGCTGTGGTCCAGACTGGCAAAACCCTTCCCTGAGGAATTCCCCTAATGCCACGCTGAGACAGAACAGAGAGCCTGAGTCTCTCTCTCTCTCTCTCCCTCTCTTTCTCTCTCTCTCTCCTCTTTTCTCTCCTCTCTTCTCTCTTCTCTCTCTCTTTCTCTCTCTCTCTGTCTCTCCCTCTTTGTCTCTCTCTCTCTCTCCTCTCTCTCTGTCTCTCCCTCTCTCCCTCTCTGTCTCTCTCTCCCTCTCTCTCTACTCTCTCTCTCTCTTTCTCTCTCTCTCTT